>CAUYMX010100104.1:0-17300 GCA_963573855.1 Lepilemur septentrionalis | reverse complement strand
ATGAAAATATTAGTTGTGGAGGATAAGTGATGCGTACATGGGAGTTCATGATATTAATCTGTTTTCTTTGTTTATATTTGAAATTTTCAATAATAAAAAATTTTAAAAATGATTATAATTTAATTAAAGTTTTTGAACACTGTTTGGATGATGGGCACATTTATAACCCTGACTCAAGCCATGTAACAAAAACATTTGTACGTCCTTAATACTTTGAAATAAAAAAAAATGATGCATCTGGCTGAATTTGGCCCACATGCGACCACAGTTTGCTAACCTCTGTTTAGAGGGAGGGAAAGATTACAGTAAAACTGGCAGCATTCTAGCAATCAGGCTAGACTGAAGTTCTCTGCTCCTTGTGCTATGTTCTGGGCTCCATGTGATGATTCTGGCTATACTGGTATGAGCTGCTGTGACCACAGCTGTGGGTTTCTATCAGACACAGGGGACCAAGCATACCCTTTCTGTGGGGAGAGAAATGTGACTAATAAATTCAAACAATTAAATATTTCAGCTAATATAGCTCGCTTTGAACATGTTATATAATGGTAAATTCAGTTGGCCCAACCCTTTCTTACACAGAGAGTCAATGAGGATCTTGGGCCAGGCCAGCCCAGCATCAGTCTAGTTGACTTGATGTCTATCAACCCTTCTGTCATTTTCCTGTGGGTCCTGACAGGGGTTCATAGCATCCCTCTGGTATGTCTTTGTATCTGCAGCTTTGCTGACCTCACTGTAGAACTCATTGTTTGAACTCGTTCTTGATGTGCTCTTTTTTTCTTGGACAGTTTCTTGCCTGCTTTTTCTTTACTTGGGGCAGGATCTCTCTCCTGTTCCCTTTTCTCTTCTTCCTGCTATTACAACTTTAAGTTGTCAGCCTGTAAATGGCTCTCATCATCCACACCTTTGATGTTGTTTCCATCACAGCTGCTTTCTCATGGTATTAATACTGTCAACACAAAAGAAGACAAACTCTGTAAAATAATTTAAGGAGGTTTATTCTGAGCCAAATTTGAGGACCATGGCCCATAGCCGTGCCCACGAAGCCTTATGCAAGTGGACTTGCTGTGGTTGGGTTACAATTTGGTTTTATACATTTTGGGAGACAGGAATTACAGGTAAAGTCATAAATCAGTGCATGGAAAGCATACATTGGTTTGGCCCAAAAAGGTGGGACACCTCAAAGCAGGTGCTTACAAGTCATAGGTGGGTTTAGGGATTCTTCAGTTGACAGTTGGCCAAAAGAGTTAGGCTTTGTCCAAAAGACTAGGAGTCAGCCAAAAGGAATGCTTGAGTTAAGATAAGGGTCTTGTATCCTTCATGTTGATGCTATACTGGAATCAGGGTGGGAAAAAGTAAATCACATCATAAAAACCTGTTTACTGAGATTTTATCATTTGTAGGCCTGATTCCCCCTTAGAAAGGAATTTTTTGGGCAAAGAAAAAGATCAGAGTTCAGTCCTCAATACTTAATTTAGGTATTCTTTTTTTCTGCTTCTTAGGACTTTTAGGCATATAGAAAACAGCCCTGTGGCCCTCTTCTTAACAAACTGAACAGAAAGTAAATGACTATCTATTTCCCTCAACATAATCTGCAGTTTTGGAGTAAAATGTTTGGGCTATAAGGGCAAGGAAAAGACTTTCCTTACTGTCCTGATCTCTAGATTATATCCTGGTTTCTTGATTTCAAAGCAACCTTGAAAGATGAGAAAGATCAAAGAGTTTATCAGCCCCCTGGCTGTTAGCAGCTGTAGAGAGATGTTTGCTTGTAATTCTTTGCTGTAGTCGTGCAGCTTCTTCTACTCTCTGATGTTGCAGGGGTGGACTTAGGAAGGTAAGATGTTCTGATGCAGTGATGCAGAAGCCTAGTAGAAGGCCCCCAGAGTCTTGGCTTGCTGTATTGCAGAGAATACCATGTTGTTACTATGCCTCTGTCAGGGCTCTAGGAGAATACTGCGTACCCTGAGAAGGCCCAAATAGAGGTGGAGGAAACACTGTTGTCTGGAATGGTGTGTCGTGAGAGCTTAACTGTGTTCACCTTGCAGAAGAGTCCCCTCTACTAATTTTATTTATGTGGGTGTTTTTTCTTTGTATGCAACAAAATCACATGCTGTCTTAGTTGCCAACATAAACAGAGGAGTAGTAATGAAATATTAACCAACCTTTTCATTCTTGTTTCCTAGAATATTCTCTATATGGGCAATGTTATAAGAGGTCCATAGCATTGTGTCTTAGGTAAACTTGAAAGAGAATATTTTACAAGTGTAAATATCAGAGGATTTATGAAATAGTCTCTCTGGGACTGATCCCAGAACATGACCAAAAAGAGAAATGCCACGATCTGAAGTTGTTCTCTCATCTTAATGTTTAGAAATGAGCTTTAGAGCACAAGTCCCATGAGTCTCCAGCTTGCTAAGAAGCTATGATTGGTCTGGGAAGAGTTTGTAAAACTCTGCCCCAAAGCATTCTCCTCAGTCTTGGGGAAAGGGTAAGGCTGTACTGGGTTTCTGGTGTTGACCACAGAACTTCATTTCAAAGGTCTTGACTTAAAACTTGGATGCCACATTGTGAGTGTTTAATTTAGTCAGCCTCATTAAAAAGTGAGGCTGACTATCAATCATAACAGAACATAAGAATATTATATTTTTTCTATATTTGGGAGCATTCAGGTACAGGAGATGAGGACTCAAGGGAGATTATAATAAAGGATTCTATGAGCTCAAGGCCTCAGGGAATAGGTAGATCCTTTGACCGAGCACCTACTGTTTGCCGGTTTGGCATCACATGGTGTAGGTATGGGATGGAACGTTTTCTCAGAGTGGAAGCTTAATCTAACCTTCTGATGGGACTTTCAGTATCTACAAAGAGCAGCTGGGGGGATGGAAGTTATCTAATTCTTATAAGAATAATAGAAGAAGTCCTTGAGCTTTGTCTGAGTAGATCGTTATGCTCAGATCTGTCCACTTAAGACATGCCTCCAAGTCTAGGTGCAGGACCTTGGTAGGGCCCTCCCCTGAGGTGAGGGTTTGCCTAAGAAAGGAACTCCAGACTGAGTAAGACAAGGGGCATCCGTCTCACAAAATAATGAAATGAAAAGAGCACTTAACTCTTCTGGTCCTAGGGCTTTTTAGACCTGGTTCTGCCACTTAAAAGCTGCGTGACCTCAAACTATTTACCTTCCTGGACCTCACCTTCCTTCTTTATTTTGGAAAGTGAGGAAGTTGTATTCCATAGTTTTCAGGATATCTTCCAGGTCTAGAATTCTATAAATATGGAATGTTGAGGTTTGAAGGAAGAAATAAAAACCAGCCAGCAAGGAGAGGTATGATTCCTTCAAAAACATCCCAGATGGTCAGATGATCACTGGTTATCATGGCCCTGGTAAGTACTCTCCTTTGCTCTTAGATGTTAGTTGAATTATATGTATTTTAATTTTTCTGTCTAAGCCAGGCCTTCAACTCTTGAAATTGTAGCACTGTTGAACAGATGTTCCCATCCCATTCTCCCCACTTTATGGCTTTGTGTGAGTTGGGTTCTTATGGTCAGAACTTAACAGTCATCCCTCATGCTATAGACTGTGTCAGAATTTTCCATCTAGCCAGTTGTAGCCATTTCTCAGCTCTCTCTTGTAGACCAGGGCAGCCTACACTCTGTCAGTAGGTCTAACCAAGGCAAGAAGTACAAAAGGACCTTTTAGATTATGAATAGCAAATGTGTGACCCATGGGCTGCCACTCCTTACCCTGACACCTGACAGACACAACCTCAGAATTTTCCTCCACACAGCACTCTACCAATCTTTCCCAATTAAAGTTGGCTTGTGACATTAAAATCATTTGTCATCCATAATCTTTGTTTGAGTATTGCAATGACATCTCTGACATTTTAAAAAAACCTCTTTGTATTCCTAATACATACTGATTACTGACCACAGGAAACTTAGCTCTCCGTAACTTTCACTATTTCCTGTTTATCCATCCCACATGGCCATCTTTGTTTTGCTATTGTCCATGCATCAGAACAATGACTGATAAGGCTGCTAGTCTCTATCCCTTGGGGGAGACACATCACTTCTACTGGCAAATATCTGTCAAAGACCAATTACTATCTATTTGTAGCAGCTGGTCAAGAAAATATGTTGCCAAATGGTTTCCATGGTTTCAATGGCCTCTAAAGATATGTTTTGTTATAGAAAAATGGTGATTTCAGTAGAACATGGTGACTATTCTATTGTGTAGACTGCAAATGTTTAGTATTCAGGTACTGTATACCAATAAAAATATATAAAGTGCTATTTTTTTCTATTTGGAAATATTTCCAGATATTACCTCAACATTATTAAATAGATAATAATCTTTTTTCAGGGCAGAAACTCAACTTAAGTTCAATTCTGATCCTTACTTGGAATCAAGCAAAAATAAAAAACTATTCTCAAAAATTTTAGTTCAACAAATAACAAATGCAGCACTGAAAATGTCAGCTTCTGAGAATGGATAAAGCAACACTCCCAAACTTAGTGTATTGTAAGTTTACCTCTTCCTTTATAAGCATAAACTTGCCTTATGCATCCTGTCACAAAATATGTTTGAAGATGTTAATTTTCAGTGAGTCAGCAGGAAAAGAATGGTTGGCATTTGTTAGAGAAATATACTAAAAATAATGTCTTCTCCCCACCCAGAAATCATCTTCCCAAAGGTAGTAGGGAAAGAAAACACTTTTATTATTGAATAAGCATTAAACCAGAATGTGATGAACATCACAGGCAATCCACTAAAAGACTGCAAAGACAGAAAGAAATCTCACTCTTTTATATAGGCATTACATACGCGTTTTCAAGATAAACCATAACTAATCCTCAAGTGAGAGGACTTGATAACACTATTTGTCGCACATAATTTATCCAAACTTTGTCTGGTAATTAGGAGTGACCATCTGTATTAGCTAATTAACTTTATCCACAGAAAAAACAAACTTATCTCTTTGTGACAGGAGGTAGTTTTGCAACTTGGAGCAAGGAGCAAGGAGCCTATGGCAGTTAGGCTTCTACCCTCCAGTAGAACCTGGGCTATAGGGATGCTGTCTCCCTGGATACTTGCATTTCAAAGAGATGTCTTCCATGTTGTTGAGAAAGACATTGCTGGGTCATTCAGTGGACAAAAGGCTAGCTGACAAAAGGCAATCTAGTCTTTCTTCAAAAGGATTTATATACATTTCAAAGAGAGAAGAAAGTGCTTACAATTCCAAACTTTCTAAGGAAAATGCTCTGAGAAAAAGGAGGGGAAGAAAATCTCTTCCCTCGTTTTCAACAGGAAGAATTAAGCCATATTTTAAATTTGTATTTGTCTTTACACACCTACACGCTCTAGAATACAAAGACCCTAAGAAGGTTGAACAAAGCTGTAGGAGTTGAGATGGTAAAAGAAAAGAATCCTCTGAGAAAATGGGCGTCTGGGTAAGAAAGAAGTGGACCAAGTATTGATGTGGATCACACACATGCAGATCCAAATACACTCCCTGGCATGAAGAGCTCTGTAGGAACGAGAAGGAAACTGAAATTCAAGTAACTAAAAGTGGTCAGGGGTGAGAAACCGAGTTCATTGAACCCAACACATTGCCCTTTCCATCCTTGTTGCCTTGTCTATGCCCTTCGCCTGAACTGAATTATTTAATTGATTTCTTCTCTCTGATATTTAAAATATTTCATTATGTGGCTTCCTTTCAATGTTTATTCTTCATCCCTTTGTTCTAAGTTTCCTTCAAGTTTCAATTTATTACAAGGCTTTAGCCAAACTTGCACTATTTTTTTCTAATTCCAAGACTTCTTATTTTTCCTTGATTATGCATCTTATTTCTAACTTTTGTACATTTTAAAAAATTCTGAGCCCACCAGAGAAACTTCTGAGTATCTACATCAGTCTCTCCTTACATAGCCTTCTTTACTACTTACTCCCAGTTTGAAAAAACCTCATATGACACTTACTTGAATATAATTCTTATCCTTTTAATCAGGATTTGATGCTACTTAATAAAAATTGGTTTTAAAATCCTAGAATTTTGTGAGACACTTTCTGTTCTGGAGGCCAGAGTTGGAACCATTTTCCTTTATTTTGAATATCTTGAGATCTGGCTTCCCAGACAACATATATTCTTGAATCAGCTATTGCAAAATCCAAGGTTTCGTTCCCACAAGGTTTAGACATTTTCATTTAATCAGCTCTTTATTCTCTGTTAGAGAAGCAGTGTCCACAGGTTATTTCTGTACTTTCAGAGAGAAACATATTTTGGAAAGAAAGTCCAGAATTTCTCAGATAGGATTTGAATAAATGAGATCTTAATTATTGATCTTCTATATCATGTATGTAACCTGCATCTATAAAGTTTATAATCTGCATCAAAGTTTAATTAATTATGTGTTTTCTTAATCTGGCATGTGGTGTGTTGTACAATTTTGCAGTAATTCATGTCTCTCTTCCTCCCCATTTTTCCTAAAATCAAATGTTCTGCAACATCCTTGACTCTCCAATTTATATATTTTTCTTGTAGGTGCGTATTTTCTTGACAATGAAATTTACTACACGTGCTTTCCTAATGAGCGGCTTCTCATGAATCTGGTCTCTGTTTCTCCTGCTATGTTCTAGCTGTGTCATCCCACTTAATCTATGGGATAAATTTGCCACTTTCTACCTCATATAACTCTTGTTTTAAAGCATTTCTTACTACATCACAACTGACATATGGGTAGGAACTGTCTTCATTTTCATTATTTTCTGTGATGCCTTGCATAAAGTTTGATACATAGGTACTTGATAACTATAAATAAATGAGGCACACCCTGATAATCCCAATTGGAAACTAACACAACACTAATATTTGAAAATGATTTTTTTTGACTTTTTGCTTAAGCCTTAATAGAGCAATCAGGCAGATAAGGAAACAGAATAATTAATAGCAAAAGTGGGGCAAACATCCCTAAATCAATTGACAATCAGAAACAAAGGTCAAACAGGACCAATATAGGTATGTTTATAGGAATCAGGAGCAAATAAAAATGAAAATAAATTTAGGGTGGAGTGATTTATAAACCAAACCTAGTTTAGAAAGTCTTTTATAATTGATTATTCTGTCTATAAATCCATGCATGAGTGATAATACAGCAATAGTGAGTACAGTTCCTATCCTCCACACACATAATTCTGAACAGAATAATGTCTGATAGCCCTATGCTTTGGGCTTTATAGTTTCTCACCCTTCAAATACGTACTGTGATTTATTTGGATGATAAAAGGGAAAGAAGTAGGGTGCTTTTTCCCCCCTAGAGAAGGAGGCTGAGAAGATATCCCCTGGGCTTGAAAAGTAATTTTTAGGAAAAAAAAATCTTCCTATGAATATTCAACCAGTTTAAGGCCACAGATAGCAAACCCTGTTTAGTTTAAACTTGTTTTGAAAATTTAGTAGGTCACTCTAATAGAGGGGAACTGACAGTACATCTTCCAGTGACTGAATATGCTCCTCCAGGAACTTGTGCTTGGCTCTTTATTAAAACAATTACTGAAATAATTCAAATCCCACAAGACACTTTAAAGAAAGTTAGGACGTGAACAATGTGTAAAATGAAAATTGCTCACTTTTAAAGAATTTTTCCCTTTTAAAGGTAAGGTTCAATCATGGGCAATAGCTGGGGAAATATTTTGGGAGTTGAAAGCATTGTCTCTATCTGTAACTCCTACCTCATCATCAGTAGCTACTGATTCTGCTCAGCCAGCTTGGTCTTGGTAAAGAGATTTTTCCAATTGCAAAAGTAGGATAAAAACACAATATGGGGAGAGACAGTTTGTTTGGCTTGTGAGATAACGTCCCAGAAGGAGGAAGGGAGGGTGCCTGCTGTAAATGCGTTCAGAGTAGATGATCAATCCAGAGAACAGGAAACTTGCAGATGTTGGAGGAAGAAATAAATGATCCCACCGCTGTGCTCCAGATGGCCCTAAGGGTGCCCTTTGGATGGAGCTTTTCTCTGAAGAGCAAGTGTGAAACACGCTTTTCAACTCTCCTTGCCTATGCTCCCTTCTAGAAAAGCCTACCTCTGATCTGCTCCTCTAGGAAATTCGCTTGACTTTCTGTGCCAGGTTAAGTGAGTATTCAGTGATTCCACCCTTTGGCTTATGTTACAATATATATCACTGTCAAAAAGTACAAACACATGATATAATCCTTTATTTTATTAACAAGAAACTCCTGCCCCAGAGACGGTATTTTCTTTGTGCTGGGTGACTTTTGACTTTGGAAAGTTGCCACCCTTTCTTTTGCTTGGCGTTGCTGTAGCCTGGTGTATGAATCTATTGGTAACTGTCTTTATACACCAAGAGTTTGGTAACAGCTGTCTTGATCTTTAATTGAAAATCTGGATGTGCTATGTGTAGGTACCATTTATGCTTTTTATTTTTCATGTAATGATTTCCTTTTGAAGGGAATTTTTAAGATATACCTTTAAACAAACATTCTCTCACAATCCTTTTGAGATTCTCACATTTGGACAAGGTCTAAATTTATTTAAAAATGAAAATTTTAGCCTTTTTAGGTAATTTATTCATTAAACAAATATTTGTTAAGCACCTGCTACATTCCTAGACACTCTTCTACGCAATGGGGACATGAAGATGAACAAAGCAGAGATGGTCACAATTTCCATAGATTTATATTATAGAAAGTGAGGGGTCTGGTGAAGGCCAAAAATGAGCAAGGAAGTTAGCAAATGTACAAATATCATAATGTAATTTAGGATGTAAATGCTCTGAAGAAAATAAAATGGGATAATAGGATAAAGAGTTTTGGAGGTGGGGTAGAAACACCATTTTGGATTGGGTGGTCTAGGAACACATCTTTGAAGAGGTGACATTTGAGTTAAGACCTCAAATGACAAAAAGGAGATAGCCATGCAGAGATCTGGGGATAGAGAGCCAGATGGAGGAATCTTGGCAGATCCTGATGCAGAATGAGCTTCGCAGGTTTAAGAAACTGAAGGCCAGTGTGGCTGGAGCTAGTAAATGATGGGAAGAATCGAAGGGAATGGGATCTGAGAGGTAGTCTCAGGATGATCTTGGCTATAAGAAACCAAAATCCAGGACTCCAATTGGCTTAGCTGATAAGAAAATATTTTATCAAACATAAGATATTTGGAGATAGGGTGGGCTTCAGGGTTGATTGGTTGGTTAAATTGTTTAAAGACATGATAAAAAATACAGTTTTCTCCCCGTCTCTTTGCTTTGCTGTCTTTTGGCAGCTCCTTCTTGGTCTTATGTTGGTTGCAGTTATTTTAGCTATTACATTTAGACACAATACATGCAGGAGAAGAAAGGGTTCTGTGCCTTCTTTTCAGGATGGGGAATGCATTTTCTAGAAGCAACCCGTCTAACTTCCTCTCACATATTATTGGCTGCATTTGGATCTCCTGCCTGTTTCTAAAATAATATTGATAAGAATGCAGTTACCATGTTTGATTTTGATCAGTGGCACTCAAAGTGTGGTCCTTGGTGCAGCAGGAATATTACCTGGGAACTCATTAGAAATGTAATAATTAGAAACTCTGGCAGTGGGGTCCAGTTATCAATGTTTTTACAAGCCCTCCAGGTAATTTTGATGTATACTTATTTTTTTTTAACATTTAAGTATACATCCAAGTTAGGAACAAGATATAAATTTGTAAAATCTATTGACAATGATGGCAAAGCCCTAAATTTGAAAAAGTCAAAGAGAAATGCTCATCAGAACTTCTTCAGGTAAACACAGGCTGCGAGACCTCGGACAAATTTTACTGTGCTTTTGAGGGGAAGGAGAGAAGAAAGTAGTTTTTACTTATACTTGTAATGCTAAAGCAGTATCTAGTCTTAACAGATATGTAATGTAGACCAGAAGCCACTTGAGATTTGAGTAAGATTGACTCAACCTCTCACTTCAAGTCCTGGAGCAGTCCAGTGCCTTCTCAGAAAGTCTGTAACTTTCCCATAATGTTTGTCTTTATTTTTTTCTTTTTTTAAACTTAAAAAATAGATATTATTTTTTAAAAACAGCTTTAGATTTACAGAAAAATGGGATAGATAGTAGAGAGTTCTCCCATTACCCCAATTTCCCATTATTAACATTTTATATAAATGTTATTATAAAATAACATTTTATATTAGTTTGCTACATTTGCTACAATAAATGAAACAATTTTGATACATTATTATTAACTATAGTCCATAGGCTATTCAGATTTCTTTATTTTTGTCCAATTTCCTCTTTCCCTACTAGGATGCCACATTACTTTTAGTTGTTATGTCTCCTTAGGCTCTTCTTGTATATGATGGTTTCTCAGATTTTCTTGTTTTTGATGACTTTGACAGTTTTGAGGATCACTGGCCAGGTATATTTCAGGATGCCTGTCTACTGATATTTGTCTGATGTTTTCTCATGATTATATTTTTGGGAGGAGGACCACAGAATTAAACTACCATTTTCTTCAAGGGTACATACTATCACCACGATTTATGAATGTTGATGTTGACCGTGAACCTCTGGCTCAAGTAGTATTTGTCAGATTTCTCCTTTATGGTAGAGTATCTATGCTACTTATTGGGAATTATTTTACATAAGAGATTTATCTCATTTTCTCATGTATTAATTTATTCAATCATTTATTTATATCAGCTTTTATTTATATCATGGGTTTTTAGACTCATAGGTTGGGTTATAATCCAATGTTACTTTATTTTGTGCTTCAGATTGAGTCTAGCTTTGGCCATTGGGAGTTCTTTCAGTTGGCTCCTATATCTCTTCAACTTACCTGCTTTCGAGTGTGTGTGTGTGTTAGCACTTCCTACTTTATGGCACTACAAGATGCTCTGCGCTCATTTGCATATTTCCTGTCCCAGTCCTCAAGTGAGCCATTTGATAATCAATTTTGAGAACCACTGGTTTAGGCTAATCATTTGAAGAAAAACTATATCATAGAGAGGAAACCATAAGGGCCACCACAGGGATCAGACCATTGGAAATGTAAGCCAGAATAAAGAGTCAGATGTTATTCCAAGTACAATTAAATGCCACTGGAAGATTTAGTGAGGGGAAAGATATTCTTTGATCTATCTATTTTTGATCTATCTGTTGAATAGAGAATGAATTGTAAGGGAAAGCAAGACTAAAAGCAGAGACACGATTTAGGAGGCTATTACACTTAACCTAGAGAAAACATACGATGGCTTGGACTAAAGTGGTAGCAATGGAGATAGTGAGAGGTGGCTGGATTTGGATTATGTTTCAGAGGTAGATCCCAAAGTGTCAGCTGATGGATTGACGAATGGCATGTGCGGTTGGGGTAGAGTGAGAAAGGGAATGAAGGATACAAATCAAGGATAAAGTGGAGGACAAAAGAGTCAAGGAATCAAGACCAATGGCCAAGTGTGGTAGGGAAACTTTGGGTTTGCAAGTCAAGAGTTCTGTTTTAGAGCTCTTGTTAAATTTGAGATGCCTGTAAAACATGCAATAAGACACAGTAAATCGACAGTTTGTAGGTTTGCACATATATGCAGGTTTGAACTTGAGGGGAGGTCAGGGTTGGAGATGTAAATTTGGGAATGCTTAGCACCTGGATGGTGTTTAGAGTCATGTGACTACAGGAGAGAATTTTAACAGAGTGGACGAATGGGCTCAGATGTTAAGCAGAGAAGAAAGACCCAACAAAGGAGACTAGAGGGAAGAACCCATAAAGACAAGTAGGGAGTGTGGTGTCATGGACACCTAGATTAGAACATGTTTCAGGAAGGAGGTAGTAATAACACTGTTGGATACTGTTGAGAGATTGAGGAAGATGAAGGCAGAGAATTGCCCCATTGACTTTGCCAAGAGGAAGTAGTTGGTAATTTTGACAAGAGCTGTTTCAGTGGAGTGGTGGGGATGAAAGTTTGTTTTGATTGGTTTCAGAAAGGCTAGATGGTGAGGAATTAGAGACAGTGACTATCAACAACTCTTTAACTTTATTGCAAGTGGTATACAAAAAATGAGATACTAAGTTTAAGGTAATGTAGACTTAAAGAAGATTTTTTAAGATAAGAAATATTTGAACATGATTATATGCCAGTGGGAATGATTCAGTTGAGAGAGGTAAAATGATAATGTAGAAAAAGGAGACTATTATCTTTTTTGAGCAGAGAGCCAAGGGGCTTTAGTATGGGATGGTTACGTTTTGATATGAAAAGAGGAAAATGAAAGGGTCTGAATAATGAGAGGTCCTAGAAACTAAACAGAGTAAGTGCAGTATGCACAAACTTAAATTCAGGACTTGAGCTTGTTCCAATTCTAACCCTTAAATCCACTTCTGAGTTTTGGTGAATATTTCTTCTGTAAGTGTCAAACTAAAGGGTTATAGAGAGATAAATGTGTTGAAGAGATACAAAGAAGTACAAATGAAATGTAGTTAAATCGAAAACCGTCCTGGCCAATGAATTTATCAAGGGAGCTTGTAGAAATTAACCACACAAGATAGCAGCAGCAGTATACACAAGAGAAAGGATATCTCTGAAAAATCAAGTGACAATTGTAATTGGCTTCTGTAGGAGAGATAACTTGGATCAAATTGAAAGACAGGGAGGGTAGTGGAAGGTTAATTGGAAATGGTTATTTATAGGTTTGTGTCTCTCACATTCCTTAGTCTATGAAAGTACAGACTGCGTTATGCTTATGTAGGCAAGAATTGTATATGAAAAGAAGAAGCACATTCTGGTGATTTTTCAGAAATCTACTGACACTATCACCTTTGAAGAATTGCATTGTGACCTTCTAGGACTGAGCTGCTGAAATTGACAACTTGGCCTGAGGGAAGGGGAAGAGCAGAACAATTACTAGGATGGCAGCAGCACATGAGCCATACCACGTAACTACAGGCATTACTCTCCCACTCCCGGGTCCCTCATTTTCATCACATATGCACATGGATATTGGTCTGTCTTTCATGATAAGGAAAATGGTAGCTAGGCTATTTTAGAGAGAGGGTAGAGTGGGATGGTTAAAAATTTGGGATTTGGGGTTAGCCTTGTTTGAATGTCAGCTTTGTTTCTCATTATTCAGCCTCCTCTTTTTAAAAAAGCTTCAGTTTTATCATCTGTCAAACCGGAATAACAACAGTACTATCCCATGGGATTGGTGGGAGGTTTAAATCTGACAATACCCAGAATTATACTTTTAAAGAAAATATGCCCTATACATGGAAGAGGGAGCAAATAACATTTGATCACCTATAATGTCTAAAGTATATTTCATCACATAGTGTTTTATGTGTATTATAAAATTTATTAGTTCATATATTACAAAATTTATTCTTATAACTCTTGGAGTTAGTTTGTTTTTTCTCCATTTTACAGATTAGGAAACTTAAGTTTATCAAGATTAAGTTTTGTCCAAATCTACTTAGCCACTGGGTTAAAGATCAAGTCTTTTGGATTAAAAACCTATCTTTTTTGCCTTATATGATGCTTTCATTCACTCAGCTGAGTTTTGGATTGAAGCCAAAAGAAATTAACCATGAGTATAAAGCCGGCATAATTGAAATTTGTATTTTTTTTTGAGGTACCGTTTATACAGACATATTCACTACTACAACCACTATTCTACAAGTAGTTTCCAATGTTGGCTGTAAATTGGAATCATCTGGACAGGGAAACTCACTACTGTTGCCTGGGTCCAACCCTGAGATTCTGAATTAATTGATCCGTGGGTCTTAGGCACTGAGATTTCAAAGCTCCCAGATTATTCTAATATGCAGTCAGGATTGAGAAATGTTGCAGGAAAGGGAACCACATTCCCTACAGCCTTTCTGAGTGACAGTGGTTATGTTTTGGGTCATGCAACCCTGCAATACGCATCCTTTCCTCTACTATTGATTAGATTAAGTCTAGTCAATCTAAAGACAGGTTAATCAAATTCTCTTTGTTGAAATTTAATTGTGAAATAGCAAGAAAAGAAGGATGGTTTAGGGATTTCCGAAGGTTAGTGGTTCCCAAACTTTTTTTGGATATGTGTCACCTGGAAGCTTTAAAACTTCTAATGACCTGTGTTACCTCATACACATCAAATCAGGATGTTTGAGGTGGGAGCCAGGCATTAGTATTTTTTAAAGAGTCCAGGTCGTTACAAGGTGCAGCAAAGTTTGGAAACCACTGAAGTAAGCTGTGGGAGCTTAAACCTAATGTCATGTGATGGTGTAAAGAAGCATTTTTCATATTTAAATGCTGATTCTGATTCAGTAGGTCTGGAGTGGGACCCAAAGTTCTGCATTTCTAATAAGCTCCTAGGTAATGCTGTGCTGGTCTACAGATCATGCGTTGAAGAGCAATGAGAGAAACTGAGAAGCCCTGGGAGGAGGCACAAACCAGAATGGGGGGATAGAGATTATGAGATGAACAACCACAAAAGATACAGAATGAAGCACGAGAAGGCAGATCTCCAGGAAGAGGAACAGATGTTTGCTAAGCTAGTCTGAGGAGCGGTACTGTACGAAGATCCCTGAACTTCTGATGCGAGATTCCTTGGATATAGAAAGACCTTTAAATTCTTGTTGTACCTTAAAATCCAGTTTGGATTTTCTGAGTTCCCAAGCTTGTGTATTTTTGTACTAAACCTTCATTAACTGAAGCAAGCTGTACCAGATGCTGTTGATTACCCAAAATGGTTTCTTTCTCTTCCCAATTTTGTTTGGTTATCTGTTGCTGCATAACAAATTACCCTCAAAACTTAGTGGCTTAAAACAATAAACATTTATCATTTTGCATTTTTTTCTATGGGTCACAAACCAAGGAGCAGCTGAGCTTGGAGGTTCTGGCTCAGGATGACAGCAAAGGCTGCAGTTATCTGATGACTTGATTAGAGCTGGAGGACTCGCTCACATAGTTTTTGGCTGGAGGGCCCAATTCTCTGCCACGTGGGACTCTCCTTTGAGTGTTCTCGTGACATGACCATTGGCTTCTCCCAAAGTAAGTGATTCAAGAGAGAGCTTGACCAAGATGGAAGCTGCAATGTCTTTTATGACCTGCTGTTTAAGCCATGCACCATAATGTCTACTTTATTCTGTTTGTTAGAGGCGAGTCACTAAGTCCAGCTTGCATTCAAGGAAAGGGAAATTAGCCTTCACCTTTTGAAAGGTGTGTAAGAGATCTTGCGGACATAAATGACCTTCAGGTGTTTATTTCCCTCTTTCAAATAGTCATGTGCTTTAGGGAAACCTGATTACAGTCTCAGCAGGTGGATCCTCATTGGTTGAAATTGGTGGTTCTCAAAGTGCATCAGCATCATGTGGGAGTTGAGATGCAAATACTTGGGCCCTAATTGGGGACCCCTGAATAAGAAACTCTGGGTAGGGCTCAGTGATCCGTGGTTCGGCAAGCTATCCAGGTGATTCTAATAATGTGCATTTGCGTTTAAGAACCATCAGCCTCAACCAGTCTTGCTAATTCAATTATCTTTGCCAGCTTGGAACTCAGTTCTGGCCAACGAGCTGTGAGTGTTTAGCTGGCGGGGGAAAGGTTTCGTTGCTGTAAAGAAGTGCTGCTGGATATGCTTGAATATGTGACACTGAAGTGGCTGCAAACCATCTTTCCACCAGCGTGAGGTTGAAGGTGTCAAAGCCAAAATGGCTTTGGAGATATGTGGCTGGGACCTGGCTGTACCTCTATGCAAGCCTGTCTGCACTATGGACTTGTGACTGGGTAAGCCGATAAATTCCCTTGTTGTTTGTGTCAATTTGAGGCAAAGTTTTCTGTTACTTGCAGCTAATCTCATCCAAATTGACAACATATGTGAGTGCTTGTAATCAAAAGTGTGTAACTCAGTGGTGTTCAATCCTGTCTGCACTTTTGGGTTAGGTAAGAAGTTTCACAAAAATCTGAATCCTAGGCTCACTTCTAGAGATTCTGATTTAAGTAGCCCAGCATGGAACCCTGGCATTGCAATTTTGCAATAGCTGATCAAAAGTGCAGAAGGCACTGAGAACTGTTGGTGAATATGACTACTGAGGGTTTGTTTTTCAAAGTACTGAGAACTGTTTTTCCTGACATCATCCCCAAATTATCCTAGAATGAGAACTATATAAACTAAAAGAAGCAGATGGACAGTATCCTTATGAGAAGTAGGATAAGGCTTGCTTTTTCCTTGTACAGTTGATACTAAAATTACACTCGTTAGGTTGACATGACCACTTTTCTAAATTTATAGACTGATTACTTCTAATTCAGTAGCTTATGCTTGACTCTTTGTTACTTCTAGTTTCTCTTCTCTGTCTTAGGGTTCTGGGCAATTACAGGAGTGCACCTGTGAGAAAGCATTTCCTGTCAGTTTCTTGGAGTCATTTTTGTAGCTTTTTCTTTGCTTACCATGAAGGGAAACTCCAGCAACACTTCTTTTAACATCATTGAGAAATTATTCTTTTCTGGATAAGTTTTGAATCTGTTTTCTCCACCTGCTTCCAGCTATCACTTCTCATTTTACAACTCTTATTCCAACCTGAAACAGTCCACTAGGAGATATGTATCAGGATTTTCATCATAATGTCACTGGAGGTAATTGGGCATTGGTGATGGCTTCAGTGTTAGTCACTAGGGGAATGAAAAAGCAAAATGTGGTCGATGTACTCCAAGGAATACCTTGCTACCGTTGGAAGCAATGAATGACACATAATTAAACTATTTTGTTAGAATTTAAAAACGTAGTGTTAAGTGAAAAATGTAAGAAACAGGGCATGATCTATAACGCAATTTTTGGAAACTAAAAGCACATTAAGGCCGGGCGCGGTGGCTCATGCCTGTAATCCTAGCACTCTGGGAGGCCCAGGCGGGAGGATCGGTTGAGCTCAGGAGTTCAAGACCAGCCTGAGCAAGAGTAAGACTCCATCTCTACTAAAAAAAAATAGAAAGAAATTAGCTGACAACTAAAAATATATATAAAAAATTAGCCGGGCATGGTGGCGCATGCCCATAGTCCCAGCTACTCGGGAGGCTGAGGCATGAGGATCGCTTGAGCCCAGGAGTTTGAGGTTGCTGTGAGCTAGGCTGACACCACGGCACTCTAGCCCAGGCAACAGAGTGAGACTCTGTCTCAAAAAATAAAATAAAAACACATTGACCTCAATACTACATGAACGCATTTTATTTAAAGGATTCTATATATAGTTGTTTCTACATACCTATACATATATTTGAATATATAGCTTTAAATACAGCATATTTCCGGAGAGGAAATGGGGAAGGAGGAAAATTAATGAAGAGGAGGGGGAAAAAAAAT
>CAUYMX010100098.1:0-55667 GCA_963573855.1 Lepilemur septentrionalis | reverse complement strand
CGTCAAGAGAAAGAAAATTGAGGTTTCTTGATTTCCAAGATTTCTTGCTCTTCATCATGTTTTGCTGACGAGTTGTGATCCACAAACTGAGGATTACTACAGAATTATAAACAAGCAACTAGGACAGATCAACTTTGAATTATTTTCTAAGACAAACAATTGGCTGCCCAAATTAGGCACATGCAGACTGAAGCTCATGTTTTGTAAAGAAACGTGCTAGAGACTAAACAGGACACGGGAGGTTTGCCTTTCCTGGTCTTGAACATGTATCTTTTAAAGCTTTACCACCACAAAGACTTCTTTTTAAAAAGCTTTGTCACAAACCAACCACGTAACTTGTAGATTTAAAAGTGTTCTGAAAAAAGTTGTTTTTCAATGCAAAAGTCCAGTCAGGTTGCTTGGAGTGGTGATCAGATAGGTCACTAGAACCATCTCTTCTATTTTCTTTCTCATTTCAGGTACTAGCTCATGTTTTTGGTTTTTTTCAGCATGAGTTTCACCTTGGGTGTGTTTGTGACTGTCTGGGAACTGCATGAAACAGACATGAAACAGATTTGAATCCTTTTTCTACTATCAAAGGGTTAAAGTACTCTTAACTAGTCACCTATCAGGGGATTGGGCTCTGGGTACAGATGATAACTTTCCAAGTAGTTAAGACTGCAGCATTTGGAATCAAGATGTAAAGACGTGAATGGTCTTGAGCAAGTCACCTTCACTCTCTAGAAAATGGAGATAATTCACCATGCTGTCATGGAGACTAAGCAAGAAAATATACATGTAGAGCTTAATGCAATGGCCAGAATATGAAAAAGGCTCAAGGCATGTCACTCTACCACTATACATAGATGGAGATGGTGCCTGTCTGTCCGGGTGCCTAGGATGAATTTACTATAGTCAGGCATTGCAGCTGTGGAAAATTCTAAGCAGAGTTCTTTGATACCTTATTGCTCTTGTGGTCAATACCCCTTACCAACAGATACTTTTAGAAGCTTGTTGGAGAAATACTCTTTCTGGAGGTTCTGGGCTATGCTCAGGGATCACTTGGAAGTTTTTAGAAACTGGGCAGAATCTCCCCAAAGCTAAAAGATTAAAAACAATACAGGGAAACATGAAGAGGAATGTGTGTGGGCTTCCTCCACGTGGGCGAAACAAGACAGTGATGACTAAGGCCGGATTTACGAGTCCTTGGCTGAGAGCGCAGTGTTTATTCAAAGCTGAGTCTCGAGTGAAAGAGAGTATAGACAAATGCTAAACATCATCAGGGAGAGTTTTCTTAAAGAGATTGACTTTTCATCTCAGATTCATTACCACATGTATACCCACACAAAAACACACAAGAACTTTCTGCCCCAACCAACTGCAAATATAAAAAGGGAAAAAGGAAAATAGATCTTCTGTCTTAGCAAAGTCCTTTTCTTTATTGCTTTCATTGCCTGGATTATGGATGTCAATAAATGCAAAAGACATTTCTAAATCTAGAGATCCATCAAAAGAGATGTTTGCCTGGAGTTCACAAAAATCATACAGGTCTAGAGCCCAGTTTGTTCTGATTTTAATTTTGCAGGTGAGGAAACCACAGAGATAAAGAAGTTGACATACCTAGGGAAAGGGTTTAAAAGTAAGTGGCACAAATGCAATTAAATCCTGGCTCACCTGAACCCCAGTTCAAAGCTTTTCCTTTATTACATATACAACATTCAGAAAACTTACAGCTCACTAAATGTCTTCATTTTGGGAAGAAAAATTTGTCATGCTAAATGACTGCTATGCGGACTAGGGATAGTTAATTAAATTTGATTGTCATAAATTGATTTTCTTTATACAAAGCAAAGCCATCCCAAGGTAAGCAACCTAAAAGTAGTTTTCCTTGATCAATGAAATCTAAGATCTGCCATTAACACCGTTTACCAGGCTCCTGCGATGGCATTGAAGGCAAGGCCAGAGCCAGAGCTCAGGTGGCTGTGACTCACGCGCATTTGTTATCACTGGTAGGAAGAAAGAATGTGAGGTTTCAAAATAGAATGAGAAAGGAAACGAAGGTCACTTTCCCCTTAATCCACAGGGGGAGTGAAGTATTGATACTGGGACATATCTGGTGCAGGAGTGAAAGAACAGCTGGATATCAGGGGTTCCTCCGCCTGCTCCTGAGAACAAAGGGACCTGCACTGACCTGCCTCACAAAGGGCTTGACTCATGGCACCTTTTCAGATTCCTCTGTGGCACACTATCTTATTTGGCATGTCTATTGTTTCTGAGCTGTAAACACTGAAGGAAAGATCCATTCCAAGTGCAAGAACTAGGTTTAGCCACTTAACCCGAGATATTCTTTTCCAAAGATGAGTATTAGCATGTGTCATAAAGGCATCAAAATCTATTGGGCCTGATTTTAAAATCTGACCCACGATTGTCATGACTGTTTTCTTTCACCTACATGGGAGAAACCCACACACATTCTCTTCCATATTTCCCTTTATTGTTTTCAATCTTTTAGCTTCAGGGAGACTGTCAGCTTCTAGGATTTTCAAGTAATCCCTGAGTGTAGCCCAGAACTTCCAGAAAGAGTGGCTTCTGATGTGTCTGTTGCTAAGGGGTATGGACCACAGAGCAGTCAGGTATCAAAGAACTCTGCTTGGAATTTTCCATGGCTGCAATGCAAGCTTGACTGTAGTAAATCCATCCTCAGCACCCAGACAGACAGGCAACATCTTCATCTATGTGTAGTCCTAGACTGACATGCATTGAGGTTTTTTTCATATTCCAGCCATTGCATTAGGCTCTCACGTACGTTTTCTTGGAATCTCAGGTCTCATTAAGAGTCCTTGGTCATTTACACACACACACACACAAATGCACAGAGTACTGTACTAGACTGCCTCTGAGTTGAACGCTGATCTCAAGATAACCCTGTCTGCATTTTTATCATTTGAATTTCAACTGGTTAATCAACTGTGTCTCTGTTGCCCCTGCTAAACAATTGTTGAACAATAATGATGGCTTTAGGTAACAATAAAAATAACTTTGCACAGCTCTAACTTCAAAAAAGTTGAGGCTTTTCATTCCATCAGGGAATTTGAGTCTCTAACAATGTATTCGTATTATCACCTTTGTAGAACAAAATATCTTTGTAATGCCACTTTGACTGAACTTCTGCTGCTCCTCTGTAGAAACTTGCTCAATCTGTTATCTCACTTTTGGTCTAAAGACTACAATAATAAGATACGAGGAATATGAAGCAATGTATTAGTTGTTTAGAACACACTGCAACTCTGTTTATTGTATGGAACTTCTGATAAGCTAACCAATGGTTTAAACCAAATACTCCTTACTGTTTGTATTAGCAGTATTTGTTATCTCTGAGACTTCTTTTTTCAAATTAAAGATCGTTGCCTTATGTGGGAGATTTACATTAACCAAACTAAACGTTCCGCAGACTCTAAACCACTTAGCTTGCCTTCTTTGTTTACGTGACTGAGTTGAGTATTGAACCTTATGCAACAGTCCTGATTAAAAGTAACTGGTTTAACTGGTTGCATGACCAGGATGAAATTTGTAAATACAATGCGTTTATTCATGAGAAATGTTCATGTTTCACTTAAAACTATTTTTTTAAATGAAGCTTTAAAATATTTTAGCTTAGCTCTGCTTTTACTTTTATATAATAAAAAAGTAATCCTCCCATCAGCATAGTTTGAAAATTGAACTTCCCCCAGCATGACAAAAATCTGATTTGCTTATCAAGTGGTACAAAACTTATGGCTGCGTGGGCTGAGGGGGTCTAATTTCATCACTTAGTTTTGGAATCAGAAACAATCAGTAACCATGCTAACCCTTTAACCTTCAGGCAAGTCATAATCCAAATGTGGATTTGTGCAAACTTGTATGGCTAGAATAAAGCTGATGACCTCACCTGACAGAAGGCCGTATTCCTTAGCATTGCTGAAGTCATGCCGGGGTGGCACCCACCTGCCCTGTGGTCCTTTCTCTCGCTGGTTTATTCTTCTCAATTCAGAAGCGAGGGAATTGTTCCAGTGTATTCATGATCACTTTCCCCTCCATATATCAACATATTCTTCAGAGGTCGTGCAAAGTCCCAAATTTTCCATCCCAACAAAGCTCATGGTCTTGTTTGCCTCCCTCTGTAGAAAGGAGGTTAATATATTTTTCCTGGACACGTTAAATGGTGTCACTTGCTTCCCACTGCTCCATTTACATAATCTATGAAATGTTCACAGCATTTGTATGTATCTCAAGGGAAAACAGAAATTCAATTACACTAAAATTTCCATCAGGGCATTTTATGATCAGCTAATGATTTTTCTATTACTTTATACTTATTAGTATTATTATGTGTGAGAAAAAGTGATTCGTAGAATATACTACAAAATTATCAAAAATTTAATGCTTAAAAACATAATTTCTTTAACATAACTATCAAAATTTGGATTAACTACATGATCTTATTACGTTTCTAGGCGATATTTTAAATGGCTTGTTTAAACCTACAGCCACAAAATTGTGACTTGAAGCACACAAAATCTTCGGAAGCACATTTTCTGTGTGACTTTTGGCTTCAAATCATGATTTATAAGAGACCTGTCTTTGGTCAGTTCCCCAGGAAATACTCTGCAAGGTTTGTGTACTGAGACTGTGTACTGGAAATCTATTGAGGAGGCCCTCAGGAGGAAGTAGACTTGAGCAGAGGAAGGAGCTGAACTGTGATGCCTTTGCAAAAAAAAAAAAAAAAGGCAGAAAATAAATGGAGTCTCTTCCACAGGAAGCTCTGGGGCTAAGATCAGAGCTGTCCTCCCTTGAAACAAGGGCAGCGTGGTGTGACCTGCCTCCTCCCACCTTCCCCCAGCCCCAGCCCATGGATCGATGGAAGGAGGCTGGAGCTTGGGCAAGGCAGCTGGAGATAATTCACTGAGAGGGACTCAAATGAAGGCCTTTCACTGCTAATCCTTCCAGCACCTGGGGAGAGTGTTTCAGCTCTGAAGGTGACATCTGGGTGGAGCACCCTAATGTCCACTGTGAGATTCAGAAGACAAGTGGGTAGACAAGTAGTTTGGGCAATGAGCGAGCGCATGGGGTTCACTGACCTTCATTAAACTTTTCTCTGCCTTCCCTCTAGAAGCTGTGGCATTGTCTCCACAGAGTCCATCCGTGATTTTAGCCCCCTTTCTAGTCTGGCCCTTCTACTATTATGAAATAGAACAAGTGCAGACTAAGTGAGCCACATTCCATGGATGCTGAGAAAAGATACTGGACTCCTGGGAGACAGACACAAGGACAGTCTATTTCTCATAGTATCTGCAGCATCAGCATTTCTGTTGGTTCCTCAGTCCCCAGTTTCCACAGGACAACGCAAAGAGGACCACATGACACCAGCAGACACAGCAGGCTGTGCCACAGCAGAAGAAACCCGAACCCAGGGAACTCAGATCTTTTCTACCAGGCACCAGGCATGCCTGCCCGTCACTCCAGAGGGCTTTGCTATGTCTGTCTTCCAAGATTGTTTGGTATAAAAGCATCCTTGGAAATAGAGTCTGGAACAAAGACAGTGCCTTTGCTGGCAAATTTGGACGTGCAGAAATGCATGAAAAATTGCCACCTCGCAGTACCCACGTCATTAGATGACATAAAGAGAGGGCAATATACTGCAGCAGGTAAGAGCAGGAGGTCTAAGTCCAACTGCTTGAGTTTAAATACTGGTTCTACTACTTCAAAGAATGTGACTTGAGGCAAGTTCTTTAATCTCTGTAAGCCGTGGTTTACTCATCTGTGAAATGGCAATAATAATAGTACCCATGACATGGGTCGTTGTACTGATGCATTGAGATAAGCCACGTAAAGTGGCCAACGTGGTCATCAGTGCTCAGCAAATGGGAAAGCTGCTATTCCAGTAGCCTGGACACAGACCCACTGCCTGGATATTTTCCCTAAGCAGTATCAAATATAGGAACAAAGATTTTCCTCAAGTTTTTGGCTAAAAGAGAGGTCGTTGAGCGCGCCCTCGGTTCTCTGCGGGCTCTCCCCTACCTTGTCTGTGCGCAGGTTTCCATGCCTGCATTGCACGGCTGTGTATTTTCACTCCGGTTGGGCCTGAGTAAAGCAGGCAGCTATTTGCCTTCCACATACTGAGACTTGAGCAGTTCCATAAGCCTCCGTGACCTAAAGTGCTCCTCTGGCAGCCAGCCATAAATCTCCTGCCCAATCTCTTTCAACTCCCCAACTCCAGAGGCCAAGCCCGCGTAATCCGCAGCTGCGGGCCCCGGGCTAGTCCCCACCTTGCAGAAGGAACACAGGGATCTCTGCCACAGCCGCTCGTAGACCTGGAGTCCCCGACCTCATAAGCAGTCCCCAGGGAAGAAAGAGGAGACCCTTTGGGCCTCATTGGAAATACAGGACCTGTGCAGGCGAAACGCTCCGCCCGGGTCCCTGCCCGCACTCAGGTACTACAACCTTCGGCCTTCGCAGGAGGAGCTGTGCTTACAGAGACTGGAGTGAGGTGGCAGAAAGCACAAACAAGAAACGGGTGAAGAGAAACTGCAACGGTCAAAACCCTTGGGCCACAAATCCTTTATCTTCCTGACCACCCAATAGATAAACCCACAAATGTCCCCCCTCCTGTCCAGTGAGTGTCCCCCTCCTACCCGAGGCCAATCCCCCCACGGGGATTTGGCATCACAAACCTTCTCTATTTCTTGGGCTAGGCCCTCCCCGGCATCTTAAATTTCTTTCCCTTCGGGATCATTTCTGTTTAAACGCACCTCAGGTTCACGCAGCAGGCGCCGCCACCCTCAGGGAGCGCAACAGAAATTCACAACCTTGGGTCCCACTCCAGACCCCTGAATCAAAATCTGCATTTTAACAAACTCCTGAGATACTCTAAAAGCATATTCAGGACAATGATTCTCAACTCACCTGTAGGCTGGATTTACATGTGTAGATTAACAATACAGATGTCTGTGCCCCACCTGCAAAGGTTCTGATTTAATTCTAATTGAGAGAGGCCTGGGCATTAGCACTTTAAAATTCTCTCCAGAAGATTCTAACGTACAGTCAGGGTTAAGAACCACTACTCTAGTATCTCTTTATTTTTTAAAAAAGCTTCACTTGAAACTGTATCTTCCTTCAGTTATGCATTTTGCTATTTGCTATTCCTCCGCTTCTTCCCCTTCACAGGGACATTCTTCACTTCCTTATCTTGAATTCTCTCTACAACACACTCCAATCTCACTTCTCTTCCATCAGACCACCAAAGTGGGCTGGGCGAACCTCCACTGAACTCCATGTGGCTAACCAGGCACTCTGCGTTCAGCTCCTTACTAGTTTGTTCTGCCACCAACACAGTGGACTCACTCTTCTCTGGTTTCGAACATCAACCCAGACTTCTCTTCTGATTTCTCGTCCAACTGGGGCCTGGACATTCCCACCAAGACATCCTGCAGGCTCTGACAGTCATCTCAAACTCAGCGTGTCCAAAGCTGAACTTTTAATTTTCCCACCCAAATTAGTTCCTCCTTTTGTCTTCTCAGCAAATGCTACCTTCTTTTTTTCTATCTCATTAAATGGCACCTAAATCTATCTGGTCATTCACACCAGAAATCCAGTTACTTTTTGGCATTTTCCTCTACCACTTAATCACCAAATCTAGTAGATTTGGCTTAAAAAGGTATTCCAAATTGGTCCTTTTTTTATGTTTTCGCTGGCATCGCTTTGCCTGTCACCATCTCCCACCTTGACCACTGCAAATTGCTTCCTAAATGACCCTGCTGCGTACTCTCTTGCTCACGTCAATCGGCTGTAATCACGGTCCAGATCATTTCATCATCCACAGCGTAAAACCCTTCGAGGTTCCCCACTGCACTCCGATAAACTGGTCCCTTCTCAGCTCTTCAGCCCTGTCTCTTTCTCTCTTCTAAATGTTCCCTCTACTCGACACTCCCTGGAGTCGCTTCTTAAATCCGAGTTGAATTGGTTAGAAATGAGATGCAACCTCCCGCTCCAAGTCATTCTCTTAACAAAAGTATTTTAAAGGGAAGCCACTTTTCCTCCACATCATCACTTTCTCCCAACATTACAAAATACACATCCAAACCAATCTCAAGTTTAGGTTGTCTATCTAGCTTTGTTGTGTTATAGCAGGGATTTAGTAAATCTCCAGGGCTTTGACAGGCTGTTAGGCAGTAAAAATACCTTTCATAGGGAGTTTAATTTTTCCTTTTCTATAAAGTCTGATCTTTGAAATTTTTGCTACAAATAATCTGTCTCTCAGTTTTATAATGGCATAAACACATATGTCAGAAAACATCTAAGGCAATTTGTTTCTTACTATCATAATGGTGTGTGGTTAAGAAAAAGAAAAAAAAAAAGAGAATAAGCAAAAGGTAGAAAGAAAGGCAGAAGGGAAGAAAAATCCTCTGAATCTGTAAAATTTGAAGCAAACTTTTAGAAATAGTTATTTCTAAAAGGGTAGGGTGTGTTTTTTGGAAAATATTAGTAATCAACTGTTGGTTCAATAACTTTAAAACTATAGTCGTATTTGCTTAGAAAAGCATCCTTTGCCCTGAATAAAGCTGGTGGGTTTTATCAGGGTAAATTTCCTCGTTATGATATTGTACTGTAGTTATGGAAGGTGTTGCTACTGGGGGAAACTGGAGGAAGGGTCCATGGGATCTCTTCATATTTTTTTTCAACTATATCTTCTGTAATATTATACATAGAGAATAATTCAACTATCTCAAAATAAACATTAAAGATGCATCATCTGAATAGTATTATCTGAGTAAGGCAATAGTTAGACAGACAGACAAATAGGGGCTTTGCTTTTTTCAATATCTTCATCCACTGCAAGAGCCAACACGTTAGTTTAACTATTATCTTTTCATCTCAACTCACATTTCATTCTGAAGCATTAGCAATTATTCCTATCTCCTTTGCATCCCTGAAAAGCACGCATACTCATAGTCTTTGTATTGACAAAGGCCTTTATTATAGCCATAAAGGATAATGGATTTATCTAATTCCATCGTTTTCACCAACCAGAGTTATAAAAGTTTTAGTTCTACCTAGATGTTGCCAGTCAGGGTAAAGTGTATCTTCAACATAAATTACATGAAAATAGGGAAAAACTTGCCTTCATATTTCTCACTATAATTTAGGTTATTGGCTTAATCCACCTAAAACATACTCTGCACTTACAACTTGAAGTATACTATATCTGTTTCTTTTCATGTTTTAGGTGCTATGATAATATACCAATAATTTATAAAAGAATTAGTGAAAAAACCCACTTTCTCTCTTAAGTACTTTTAATTATTTTTGAAACACAGATGTTAACTATCTTTTATTTTTAAAGTACTATTTAGGTTTTCTTTTGTTATTTTTCCAAAGTTTTAAAAAAATCAATTCAACTTTTTATTTTGAGATAATTGTAGGTTTACATGCAATTATAAGAAATAATACAGACAGATCCCGTGTACTTTTTACCCAGTTTCTCCCAGTGATAACGTCTTGTACAACTGGTACAACATCACAGCCAGGAAATGGACACTGATAAGATCCACTGATCTTATTCAGAATTCTCCAGTTTTGTCTGTATTTGTTTGCATGTATGTGTTTATTGCTACACATAAAGGTTCTATTTTTTTCTTTTGTTAAGTTTTCAATCAAAAGGACATGGGACCTCATTTGTGTTTGTGCTTCTGGAAATAAGAGATAGAGATTTAGCAACAGAAATCAGAATCCACCCTGGAGTGTGCTGTTTCCCTGTGATAGCAAGAAAACGTTCCATTTGAAAACTGCTCCACAAAGAATCATCAGCAATGACGGTTTTGGCAGTTTTTCTGTACGCGTTAATCTCTTATTTCAGAACTTTATACGTCTCTCATCTTCCCTTTTTCTTTCTGTTTTGAACACACAAAAGGAAAATGGCCTTTTGAAAATCACAATATAAGTGAGCAAATCTACTCTCCAGAGAGTTATAAGCAAATGATTAAAACTGTTTAATAGCAAGCACTAAAAGATCTAATCTTCCTAATGAACAAATCTAAAACACATTTTATATATTAGCTTGTTGATTCCTTAACGCAAAATGAAAAACAAGAAATTATAAAATGTTTGGGGAGCAAAAATGAAGAATTCATTCCCTAAAAACAGTTGCAATGATTTCTTACATTTCTGATAGTGTCCTCACCTTAACTTATTATAACACTTGTGGAGGGGAGGGGCATGCTTGAAATGTAGTTGGGGATGGGAATTAGGGGTCTCAATGGGGGAAGGAAATGTTCTAAAACTGGTTTGTGTGAATAGCTGTACAACTTGGTAAATTTACTAACAATCATTTAATTGTACACTTAAAAAGGATTATTTGCATGGTATGTAAATTATACTTCAGTAAAGTTGTTTTTTATAAAAAAAATTTTATAACACATACATAGGCACACGCCCACATATATTCACACACAGAGAGCTCAAGTATAAAAGGCGAAGTCAAACACACACCCTGGCTAGGTTAGCAGTTTTCCCAAATTGCAGATACTGTAGCTCCTACAATAAATGGCGGGGGAAAAAAGGATTGTTGTTGGCAAAGCGTGGTGGACAGTGATTATTTTCTCAGGAAAAAAAGGTTAGATGTCATATTTTCTTCTGTTTTAACACAAGTGACAAAGCATTAGAAAAACAAGATGCTTAAATCATGTTAGGATAGGTAATCTTATGTCAGCTTAACAGTAAAACCCAAATTCTGCTTACCACAGAATTTTTTCCATAAGGACACGTCATTATCACTTGACACATTTTCCCACCAGCCTCTTTTCTTTCCACACTTCTTGAAGTAGATATGCTAGAGGGGGAAAAAAATAGGATGACATACTGAAAAACAAGAAGTGGTCTAGAATGAACTATTCACATAGACCAGCTCACCTGAACTTTGCATTCATCTTTAAGTAATCTGAGAATTTATGTAGCACAGTCTAGGAGTATGAACCATAGAAAGCAGATTTGGGCCGGGCGCCGTGGCTTGCGCCTGTAATCCTAGCACTCTTGGAGGCCAAGGCGGGAGGCTCGCTTGAGCTCAGGAGTTGGAGATCAGCCTGAGCAAGACTGAGACCCAGTCTCTACTAAAAATAGGATGATAGTACCTAGAATGGGCACCTGTAGCCCCAGCTACTGGGGAGGTTGAGGCAGGAGGATCCCTTGAGCCCAGGAATTTGAGGCTGCCATGAGCTAGGCCGATGGCACGGCACTCTAGCCCGGTTGACAGAGCGAGACTCTGTCTCAAAAAAATAAAAAAGAAGGCAGACCTGCTCTGTGCTGGAGTTTCACCAGGGATCCACGCCACTCATCCCCTCACACTGCCACCTGCTGATCTGTGGCGCTGTGAACCTTTGTTGTTTTATGTTGGAGCTTTTAGTTGAAAGTAAAATGAGAGAAGTCCTCAGACTTCATGGATTCTGGGTATCTGTGAAGTGGGACTTGAGAACATTTTTCCTCCCGCTGTTAAAGAGTTTTCTAGTTGGAGGAGGTATTCTGAAGCTTCTCTATTTAGACCCAGGTATTCTGAAACCCACGGAGAGGTTTACAGGACGAAAGCAAATACGTTCAGTGGGTTCTCTCTCTGCACTCATAAAAGAACACCCTGCTAGCTACTGGGTCACGAAGGGCACACTCTGAAGTGGATCCATGCTGTCCTTGAACGTTGGTGGCAGAGATAACTGCATCAGCAAAGGAATTTCATCAGAATCAGAATTTGTCAGCAGGAAGTCATTCTGTACTGATAATGAAACAGATGAACCTTTACAAACCATCCGCTCCTCTTAATTCAGCGACACACGACAGAGACAGCAATTTGTAAGCCACTGGAATCTTTTTACAGTCGGGCAGATGTGGAGGCCTTTCCTGGCCGCAGCAAAGCCCAGCATAATCTAGCCGCGGCCGCGTGGGCTGTGGGAGCCACAGGTCTGGGCTTTCCTCTTGGCCCCGGTGAGAACTGGCTGGCGATGACATGGGCCTGTTTCTGATTAGCCCATTTCGCCCAGTTCCAAAGAGGAGCCTGGCTCTTCCTAAATCTGGCAGCATAACTCATTAGAAACATGGGTTTTGGACAGCATCCGGGAGCGGCACTCAGATGAAAAGTCTCCAACAGTGAAGTCTCCTAAGGGAGAGCAGAAGAGAGAGAGCACCCTTTCTGCACACACGGCAGCTCCTTGTGATGGTTCAGCTCCTGGTCTGAGAGCCACAGGGTTAGTGGCTCACCTTTCAGTTAGAAAGTCCCCTGTGTCATTTATTCACACATTCATTTACCTGGACACTTAAGCCAAACCGATCTGACTACTAACTCAAAGCTAGAGCCTCACAGTTCCTGAGACACACCAGCTGAAAATACTATCACCCTCAACAACTGATGGCAGCCTTAGCCAGAATCAAAGACTGAGTTTAGACTTATCTATGTCCCGCAGGCTGGCCACTCCCCCGTGGTGCCTGGACAGGAGAGCGCTCCAGGGATGGGGGATGTTTAATGTCAGCAAAAGGTCAAGAAGGCAGGATTCAGAGGCCGCGACACCCTGACAACTAAACCATTGGTTCTTCTCTACTCAAGTTTTTATTTATGTTCCTAAACAACCTCCCTCTATCTCTGTTAGGGAGCTGGCGATCTCTCTTTGAAGCTGGGATGAATGAGCGCATGCACACGCAGGCCTGCAGGGAGAGCAGCCTGCAAGGACGGCCGCAGAATGACCTAAAGAAATGAGTGTGGCGCATAAAGTTGGATGTAGATTGAAACCCCAGTTCTACCCCAAACTTGATCCATGACCTTGGGCAAATCATTTATTCCTCAGTTTCTTCATGTGCTAACTTTGCATTGTTATTGTGAGAATTAAATGAGATAATACCTGTAAAGCTCACAGAACAAAGTAGGTGCTTAATAAACAGTAGCTGGTATTGTTGTAATTAATATTATTCCAATATTTCATCAATTCTAAGACCCACATTTTTTAATGTTTAACATCTCCAAAATCAAAATATGTCTTGCAATTGAAAACAATTCATAGTTTATTTATATCATTTAAGAATCTTTCTTAATGGTACATCTTACAATTGATAGCATGTTGGATTTGATGAAATACAGTATTTGGATAAAATTGCTCTATAATAGTGGGTCTCAGCACTGTAAGATCTAATTCCCCCTTTTAATTACAACTACTTTATAATGCCTCTTTACTAATCTGAAGTAAGAAGTATAGTTAATGCAACCACCTTACACACATAAGTTTAAAACAATAAATATACTGCTCTGACAGTTGTATAAATGAGGAATAAAAAAGTAACTTATACTTAAAGAATTACATGTGTCAATATGTGAAAGCTTAGCATACTCACACCAGAAAGTAGAGTACAATAGATTGATTTCTGACCTGTGTGTAAAATCACTCCAAATGCCACAACTACAAAAAACAGATTGAATCTGAGTCTTGCAATGATGACTCATGAGCTTAACACACACGCGTGAGTGATACTGATGATTTCATTTTCTGAAGTGGTAGATAACTCCTGGTAAACTCTGAACAAAACAATTTTCTCTTGAGTCTCGCGGCAGTTGCATTCCTGAAAATTTTAGTGTGTGTTAAAATGATACAAAAAATACCTTGGATTATACATAAAATGAAGTGAAGTTCCAGGTTCAGATCATTAAATACAGGTTTTTCACCTATAGGGGAATGTCCAGGACTATATTCAAGAGTTATGAGTACATAGTTTACTTCATCAGCACATGTTACTCTCCCACGCACTGCCAAATGCCTACCTCCTGTCCCACAAATGCCAGTTGCGCACCCCAATTGTGAAAACTAAACATGACCCCACCCAGATTTCCAAAACAACTGCTAGGGTTAGTATAGCTCCTTTGACAGCTACTATTCTCTGAGCAGTACCCTGCCTGGATGAGACCCTTCTGTCACAATGTGGACTGCCGGACCTTTTAACTATGAAGGGCCTCATCTGTGCTGAAGAGTGAATAGAAAGCATATTAAATTTGCCAGGTATGAAATTGCAAGACCTTTCCAACTCTCAGACTTAGCCCCACCCCACCCCACCCCATAAGTGCCTGAACACTGGAAAAATGAAGCTGTGAGTAGAAGAAGTAGAGAGCCCCTGCCACTGCTGGACCCTTTTTGGGACTCCATAACCTTACCTGTCACATGGGACAACAAAGCCTCCTTTATTTACATGAGTCACCTCATAAGGTTCAGGTGTTGTGAAGATAAAATACGGTAACTGTTGTTGAAAGCTTTAGGAGACCTGACAACACTCTACAAATGTTACATAGTGTTTCCATCACTTGCCAAAAATGTGAGTATGGAAGAAATTGTTTAAAAACCAAAAAAGTAGGATATGATGCATCAAACAGATGCCGGATCAATGGAACTCCTATCACTGCTACTCTCAAATAGTTGCTGGGGTCCTTAGGACAATATAACTTTGGTCTGCTGAAAACTTCGTGAAGTGGCTTATGTGTAACCAACTTTACCAATTAAAAAGTAACTGTGGCTTATGAATTATCAAAGTGAAAGTTATGAAAATAAGTTGGGGCCTAGGAAAATAGTACCTCACATGATTCTGTAAGTGGGATCTTTTTCAGTCAATGAGGGAAAAAAAATATGCCAGAGACTAGAATGATAGAGGAAACAATTTAGTAGTTTTTCTTAAAATCCAATAGCTCTTCCTTGAAGTCTGCTAGCTCTTCTTTAATCCTCAGTAATAGGGAGATCCAAGTGCCAGATGGTTTTCCTGTTTCTATTGGTTTCATTTCTGAATGATAATAAACACTTGTCTCATTAGAAGGAAAAGGTACGCTGCTTGCAGGTGGCTATGTTGATAGTCTTAAAAGGATGGATACATTATTTCAGAAAAGTGTGCACTAATCCTGCAATAATTAGTAACTACTATACAACTGCTGTGAGAATCAAGGGAAAATTGTTTTGTTCATAATTTACTGGCAGTGAAAATAAAAACTAAAGGTAAGAGAAAAACATTTTTAAAAAATGAACACTTCCTCAGACCCATGGCCAGAATGGATTGCCTGCCTATTTTTAAAATCATCATTGACAAGGAGAATTAAATTTAAAACATTGCCTTAAATTAATCAAATCCACCTCCTAGGACTGAGCAGGGGTCCTAACCTTCCCTGAAGAACATGCCCACCCAATACCTTGAACAGACCAGGTTTCTGTTAGCAAGGAATAATATCAATAAGGCCTAAATAACTAGAGAGCTATTCTATTAAAAAAACAATAAAAACAAAAATACATACCTCTCTAAATATTGAAAGATACACAGATGAGAGAGAGCAAATAAAATGTGAAGGACCTATGTTTATGTTTGACACCAAAAAACTATATAAATAGTGTTTGCTTATATTCAAAAAATAATGAGAGATTAAACAAAAGCAAGTGCAAATAAAAAGAGTTGAAATGGTACCTATGGGAGGAGGGATGAAACTGGGTTGAGGGGACAGAGATAGATGCTAAATTTCTTAAATATGCCTTGGAACCATATGGATATTGTATATACTGTTACACAAAATTTAGCTCAATCAAAGCAAAAAAGTAAATCCTAAAACTTGTATATATTATAACATTAAACAATGAACTTAACTAAGAATCTGGTTTATGGCATCACCATGCAGAGAACCATTCTTAATGACTTTACTTTGAATAACTCTAGTAGGCTCTACCTTAAGTAAAAGAAGAATAGTTAATAATAATAACATAATTTAAAAACTTTTTCCAGTAATCCCATTGTTGGTGGGGGTGTTGATGTTGTTATTCTGAGATTGTTGTATGTGTAATGTGAGACAATGTAAATGAATAACTATATCTTTGAATACTGAGATTTTTTTGTGTGGCCAACAAGCAATAAAGATATAGGGTTCATTAACTACTGAATTTAAAGTGGAAGTATCAGTATGAATCTATGATGTATTTTGTCTTTAAAAAATACCTAGTTCCCAGTTCTGCTTACTGAAAGACTTAGAAACAATGGGAAATCCAAGAGCAATGAACACCCAGAGAACCCAGACTGTGTTCTCTAAGTATCACATCTCACTAAATGGAGTCAGGTCTTAGGACATCTTTTCAAACCAGGTATCAAACAACCTATGAAATATTTCTATGATCATATTAAAAGGGCTCAAGGTACAAATTAAATAAGTTCCCATGGTCTAAATATAGGGCAATTTGAGCTCAATAATGATAATGCACTGGATGAAAACATATCAGCTATGTTTAGTGTTTGATTCTGTTTAATGACATTAGGAAACCAACTCATTTTGAAAACTTGTAATTAAAGGGAAAGAATCAAGGATTTATCATATCGTTTCAATATCAGCTTTGCTTAAAGGAATCAAATATTAATAGTTGTTGAGAGACATTTCTCCTTATGGAACTGTTCCAGTTCTTAACTGGATGAAATGATAGAATATCATCTTTTTGCAAACCTTAGTACATTAGTGAATCCAGGCAATAATCATCAATGCAGCTAACATCATATAGAAAGTCAAACAGGTATTATCTACCTCCAGGTAGAAGTAAGCAGTACTATCTATAAAGAGTTCTTGGGGAGGGGGAAAAAGAACTGGAATCTAATCAAGCTTCTGGATATAACTACCATTTTACAGGAAATACAGGAGCTGGAGGAACAGACCTGTTAAATGACAACACGGGGATAGAATTAGCAAATCCACAACGTGGGAGACTGTCCAGGACAAACACCCAGTTTCTGAGAGAAGGGGTGGAGGTGGGAGGAGTATGAGAGCCTGTAAAGAAGAGACTTCAATGACTCGCTTCTCAATTGCTAGGTATGAACCTTGTTTGGATCCTGATTCAAACAATCAAACTATGAAAAACATATATGTACAATTAGGGAAATGTGACTAAAGACTGGACATTTGACAATATTGTGGAATTACTCTTTGGGGTTAGATACTGATATTGTGGTTACATTAAAAAAAGGGAAGTCCTTGTTTTTTTGAAGACACATAAACACATATGATACATAAATATTTCTCTTACGTTCACAGACGATATCTGCAATTTGCTTCAAAATAATTCATAGGGGAGCAGGTAGTGGGTGAGAGTACAGAAGAAAGAAGATTGACCATGAGTTGACAATTATTGAAGTTAGGAGATGAGAACATGGGTTTATTGTCTCTATTTTTGAGCATATTTGGAATTTTCCATAATAGGAAAATAAAGTGCATCAAAACAAAAATATTGTAAATAAAGAGTTTCAGAAATGAACTACCAATAATAGTTAACTAAAAGAGAAAAGATAAAAGATCCTAGACTAGCCATAGAATAATATTACAGATTTTCAGGATAGGAGTTCTGAAACGATAAACCATATGGTGAACAAAATTTATGCATCTAAGAAAGACAATGAAACTTCTGTTTATGTTAACTGTGTGCCTGTTGGCTGACTTTTTGAAAAAGTCATTTAGAAAAATCTTTGCAAAGTAACTGGAGAATTGAATATGCCAAGAATTGTGACAAACCATGAAGTTGGATTTTTACCAGTTAGACATGCCTTAACAAGATCTTCACTATAGCCAAGGTCATGATGGAAAATTAGCCCTCTTCGGTCAAACGGATAAAAAATGTGACATCTTGTGTTATATTTGCATAACCAAATATTTTTTAAACAAATACATTCATTTGTACAGTTTCCCTTGAAATCAATGGAGAAAACACAAAAGAACTTAAATATGAACCCCTGACATAAATGTGTTCTGAGTCAAGAGAAGCTATTGCATTTCTGCAGATACAAGGAAGTCATTGATTCACCCATCCTCGGTCAACCAGACAACCTCTTGAAAAGTGGCCATTAGAATTGCATGAAGCTTATAAAGCAAAACTTCTAAAACAGTCCTCATTCCCACTGAGATTTAGCAAACTAAACTTCCTTTAATAGTTCTTCCATATGCCTAAATAATTCCCCCTGGGATATTAACTTACCCAGTTACGAGAAAGGAGAAAAAAGAACATACCACAATTTACATTTATCCATGGAGTCACTTGGAAACCATTAAGTGGTACCACGTGGGGATGATGACATGTCAGAGTGATGTGGTCTTTAGGCCTTTTCGTTTGTAGGAGACAGAGCTGCAGAAAGGATGCTGGATTGACATTTGGATTCTTGATAGAAGGCCAAGATTCTATTATTTTATTGGCTGTGCAACCTTGAGCTGGTCCAACTTTCCTCATCTGTGAATGAGGACTCCAGGAATGGAAGAGCAGAGTAACAAAGGGAGAGTCTTGTTACTTCTCTTTAAACATTCGCCACAGTTTCATGCTAGTGAGTTGGCCCGTGCTTGACTCATATTTCATCAACGATAGCAAACACTTACTAAATGCCCATGAATTTCCAAGTTCTGTGCTCAGTACTAAGATGTAAATAAAGTAAGAAATACTCCTTCCCTTAAACACACCAGGGTTCACAAATGAGATGAAAAATACAGAAAGGTTGCGATGGTTTTACGTGGAGGGTGTTATGATAGTGCAGAAAGTCTCCTTGGGTGGTGCTTATTTGTTTTGGGCCTTGAAGAACAAGCAGACTGTTACTAGCAGAGAAGCACAGAGAGGAATGAGGTGGGGAGAAAGGACATTCAAGGCAAAGGAAAGACTCAGAGACAGAATTCAAGAAAATTTGAGGACACTGAACAAACATCCCAAAGTGCCTTACAGATAGGGAGATGAGACTAAAAATGGGTAGTTTGAAAAGAGATTGTAAAGGGCCTGCTAAGGAACTGGGCTGTGTTCTATGAGCTCTTAGAGACCATCAGTGATTTTTCAACAAGGGATCAGTTTGTTGTTCCATTCAACTGACTGATACATTGACTTTCATTGACTGATTATCTGCTCTTGCTAGTCACTGTGCCAATATGATCCTTTTTTTCCTTAAATTCAGAAACATCATAGGCAGCTTTTTACATAGCACTGTGAGCATGATCCCTTCATGCTACTAATTTTGCTAAGATATAGCCAAAATTGCTCTTAATTTATGCTACTACTATTCAGGATGTGTTTTTATTTTAGATCTATGTGCACAAAATTCAGGAGAAATCCTCCTTTAGAATATATTTAAACAGATTTGCTCATTGTATAAGCTCTGCCACCAGCTCTTTCAAACCATTAAGATAAATTTCGTTTCCTGGGTCATATATGATGTATTTGTTTTCTGAAAGGGTTTATGTAACTCCTAAATGTGTCTAATTTATTCCCGGAAAATATCTACTATGAACTCCTATGGAAGAATCTTTCTTATTTAGGGCTAAGCAAGCCAGCACGTATCTAGCATCTTCTTCAAACATGGTACCATACAAGTTACAAGCTTCATGAAGATTACAAAGAAAGAAAAATAGGAAGAAGGCTGGTTTCTGTCCCTGAGGGTTGACAATCCAGGAGGAGAGACAGCATGATCACAAATGAAATGATTGAAAACATTTTGCTAAAAGCACATTAAGGAGAAATTTGAATGTGACATGCTTAGAACAGACCATCTCTCAAAAAGAAAAAAAAAAAAGATTTCAACCTCTTTTTGGTGATGTCTTTCCTAGAATAGGCCATTGTGTCTCTATCAATGCTTTTAAGATAAAATTTGCCAGGAAGAAAAATTTTCAGTATGATTTTACTGGGTAAATACCATCATCCTCATTTTGAGCTCTTCATGCTTGCTCTAATATAAGCCTTTCTCTTCATCAAGAGTGCTCATGTTTAAATACAGAAAATTACCTATTTCTCCCCTGCAAATTTTCATGCAGTCATCTTGTCAGGTGAAAGTCCTAAAAACACAATCTTACAGAGAGAGTTGTCAGCCTAATAGTTTCCCCAGGATGACAAGGACTACAGGAAAGGAGCAGCTTCATGTCCCCCCCAACCCCCACCTGGGCATTCACGTGTATACCCTCTGCAATGTGCACACAGGACATGCAGAAATGGTTTATAAATACATAGTTCAGGCCCACTATCCCTTGTCTACAATTCCAAAATCTCCAAGGCTCTGAAAACCAAGAATTTTTCTAACTCATTTGGTGACAAAACCCTGACCTGACAATGTATGCTATTCAGGTGACAGGCACGCTAAAGGTCCAGACTTCACCACATGTAATGAAAAGAGTTTAAAAATTAAAATTAAAACATTTTTAAAAGGGAAAACAAATGGGTTGGTAATAATACCTAATACAGAGGATTGTTGAAGGGATTAGAAATAATACATACAAAGTATCTGATAATCAACAAAGAACAGTTGTTTTTATGACTCTTATACCCCCCGAAAAAAATCTGACCTGAACTGATATTTGGATATATTATTTATTCCATTGGGTATGAACAGATTTTGCTACAGAAATATAAATGTGTTTGTTTACAGAGTGCTACCCCATCCTCACTGAGCACAAATTTATGCTTTATCATTTGAAAATTTGAAAAATTCTGAATAATTTGGAAAATTCTGCAGCAGCAATTTAAGCACCTTCCATGTACAAGATACTCTACAGATAGCATCTCATTTGATCCTCATAGCACCCCATGAATGAGGTATTACTATTGCTATATTAATGACAGGGAAACTGAGGCCCCGCAAAGTTAAGTAATTCATCCAAGATCCCATAACTAGCTAGTGGTAGAGCAAAGACTCAAACTCAGGTCTGCCAAATTCCCAATCTCAAGTTCATTTCACTCTTTGTCTGGGGCCTTCCTGCCACACCTTGCTCATCATGTTCCTGTTCACCAGCCTCATCAAGCCACCACCTGGATGGCAAGAGATGGTTCCTAGCATCCTTCAGGCCTTCCTAGATGCTCAGGAGAAAGAAGGTGTTGAGCATCTACGAAGAGATTGTCTCGTTGCCCCTTTGAACTATCAGTGGGCTTCTTGCCGGACCTACATTTTTATGCCAATTCACTGCCATCTAGTGGTTATTTTAAAACCAGTTTTACATAAAATATTAGGATTGCATCATTTCTAATAATTGGCTGGAGATTTGGTCTTTAGAGACCATACAAAAAAATAAAAACAAAATTTGTAGAAAAAAGGAAAACAACCTAAGTAAATATTTATGAAATGAAATATATTTTTATTTTCCTATTCTTTAGGTAAAGGACTAGCAATATGAATGGGTTTTGCTAAGGCATTATAAAATCTCGTCTTTAACAACTGACCTAAATAATCAGATTAAATCTCTACATAGGCTGCTTAGAAAAATAAAAGCTTTCTCTGAAAAGATTTCTCTAGGCTTTTTCCAAAGATTTACAGGGGTTGTCTCTGCTCTAATTATAATATTTACAATGCAAATTGTTGGTTTCAATGTACATTATCTTCGTGAAATTAAAAATAGTCATCCACATCCTCATTTACATATGTTTCTCTTCAAGACAGATAAACTCTCATTCATCTTTCATAACAATGATACGATTTATAAATTTGAAGTTGAGACAAAGAAAATCAAAACAAGCACATGAAAAGAAAAGTTTTTCAGCATTGTAAGTACTGATTTCAGTTTAATAATATTTATTGAGCTTCTGGAAAGTCCTGAAATAGATTCAAATATAGACTTAGCAGTTTTTTGGCCTCAAGTTGCTTAGAATCTAGAAAAGAGAGATTGGCAAGTATGTAGTCGAGGTGAAATGTACAATATGATGCAAGAGAATATGTCTAATTTATTTGGAAATTGCAGTTGTATAGGATTAGAATCCTGAAGACACTTCCTAGCTGGCTAGTTTCAGATGCCGGGGCCTGGGGATTTCTTAATATCAAGGTGTTCTCTCAATTCAATTGGGATCAAAATTAAGTACCTATTAAGGGACCAACAAGAAAGTCGAAGTTGCTTTGGGATTAAAAATGTATACCTTTGGTGCCCAATGCAGAGCCTCATGCTTATTCTTCCAGCCCAGTCTTGTCAGGAGAAATAGCAGGAGAATGTCATCAGCATGTGAGTCTTCTATCACACGCTGTCTGCAGTTTAAACACCGACTCTTGAGAGGACAGAATATTGTAAAGTGAAGCAGATCCTCCCAAATCATTTTATTTGAAAATTATATGAGTTGGAAAGAAAATGAATTCTTTTATTTGCTGTAAGTGTAAAGATGCCGCCACCAGCCAGGGGAGCCTAAGATATCTTCTTTTTGAAATTTAGCAATTCTTATCACGGCTTATTAGTAGCCGATGCCACTTGTCTCTGCTTTTTTCCCCTTTGTCATGTTTCTCTCCTGTCTCTTGCTTTCGTAGTTCTGAATTGTGGCTGTGTCTTTCTTTGGTTCAAACACGTATTTGTGGGGTGCCATTCACAGATTTCATTCCACCCAAATCCCAGTAAAAACGCAACAGTAATGTGCTCTCCTCGTTTTTGCCTCTGGGTGTCTGATGGTTCCAACAGAGCAAAGGCAGTAAAGGGCAAGACCCAATACCGAGCAGAAAATCCTGATGATTTGCAACAGAGAGATGGAAGGCACATGTCACCCTGGAGGGGGCTTCAGGACCCAGCTTGCAGCAGCACGTGCAGCTGAGAGCAGAGGGGAAGCACACATTCATAGCTTTCTGCACAAAGGGACAAGGAACACCTCCAAGCACACGATTGCTCTACTCTTAATGAAGAACAAATACATCCCTGATTTATTCCTGAAATGGACCCAAATCCCCCTTCAAGAGGCAGGAGATTCTCATTTAGGAAAGACCAACAGCACAGAATGAAGCCCTTTTTCTGTTTGGAAAATTAAAGTAATAAAATCACCAAAATGATTTCCACAGTTCCTAAGGTAAGTATAAACTTCATCAGAGCTTTTAAAAAAGCAAGGCTTTGCATGAGGTTTAAAACTTCACCATGTATTTGCTCCTGAAACATACAGCAGGCTGTGCTATGAAATGACATAGATATATATAAAGTTTTCAGGTGATCTAGCTTGTTTTAAGGAGACAGTTCAGGAAATCTAAAGGAATAAATGTTAAATGCATGTCCTTTGGAAAATTTTCCCTTGTATACCAATTTCCACTTGTGTTACTTCAGGAGCTGGTCAGCAATCAGTTTAGAATTGACCTCACAGAAAATGGCAAAAGTACGACAGATCTAAGGCATAAACCTATTTGGGATTCGTTGTAACTTTTTCAATTTTTGTTTTAATTAAAAAATATTTTTGAAATGCCACCCCTCACCAACTGTGCAACAAAAAAAGTCATAAAAATAAAACTCATAACCCCCGGTGTGTATAGGAAATGGAGAGACAAAAATTCAATTTAAAAAAACAGCCAATTTCAGGTTTTGGCTTCCACAGAGTTCCATACGCCATAAGTATTTGAAAATCTTTTAAAATGATGAAATCGGCAATGTGTGAGACATTCCTAATAGTTCACTGGTTTATTAGAAACCTGGGACGGTACACACACAGTGGGGTGACTGTCACAAAGAGAATGTGATGCGAGAGTTAATGTAAAATGATTAGAACTTTGACAAACTTTTGTGAACATTTTAGAAAAATGACAGAAATTAAGCCTTAGTGTTCTGCTCAGCTTTTCTTTTTTTTTTTTTCCCCTTCCTTTTTCCCACCAGTCTCCTACCTTGGAGAAAAGCTCTCTCTCTCTCTCTCACACACACACACAAACTCTCATGCTCATAAGAAAGCCCATTTCATATCTCCAGCCCACACATATTCTCATATATGCAACAGCCCACTTGGCATCACCTCAAATCTGACATCACGAGAACAGAGCAACCTACTTTTGTCAGTCCTGCCCATTGTAATAAATGGCAACTTCATTCTTCCACTTGCGCAGGCATAAAACTTTGGCTTCATCCTTGATTCCTTTCTTTCTCTCCAAACCCACCTCCGGGAGGTCAGCAAACACCGTCGGCTCTGCCTTCGCAATCTGTCCCAAGTCCAGCCATTTTCCACCCGCAGCGCAGCCGCCGTCCTTCACCTGGCGATGGTCTTCCAAGCGGTCTCCGCGCTGCCTCGCCTGTTGCCCTTGGGACTATTTTCAAAACACCAGTTAGAGCAATTCTGCTACAATGTGAAGACAGGTCATGTCATGCTGTGGCCCTAAATCTTCCAGTGATCTCCTCGCCTGCTCATAGGAGCTGACATTCTTATAATGGCCAAAGGCCCTTCCCTCGTGGTATCCAAATTGCCAAACCCACCCTCTCGACAGCCTTTCCTCCCCTTCTCCACTTTACTTTTCTTCTGAGCATCTATCACCACCTAATTCACTACACGTTTTACTTAGTTATTAAACAACTCACACTATTAGCATGCAAAATTCCAGAAGGGGAGGAGATTTTGTATTCCTAGTGCTCTCTCATTGGTAACTAGGAAGAGACAACAAGGGTGGGTCCAGGTCTATAAGGCCTGAAGCTTATACATCTAAAGGAATCACTTTTTTAAAAAAAGAATACAAATTTACAAATACAAAATATAAAAGTGAACATTTGCTTAGAATTAGAAATCATAATAAATTATTTTTATTTTTATTTATTTTATAAATTATTTTTAAATAGTCAAAAGTAACACAAAATCACAAAGTTCAGTAAAAGGACACAATATGTTTATTAATTAACTGTGTGTTCATATCTATAATAGTTTTTATCTACATTTTTGACTGTATCTTCTTTAATCACCTCTTTCTATGATAATCATTTCATAATATCATCTTCTATAAAGAGAATTGAAAGGTAACAGTCTTTCCTTTAGCATAGTTGATTAAAATTTTATTTCATTTTGTTTTGCTTTTTTTGGTATTGATTCATTGATTCATTGTTTATTTTGTATTGACAGTTCTGCTTTACAGCTTATTCTTTGTAACGTCATATACGTTATTAGGATTATTGTCTAAAATGTCTATCAGGTTTCTTTCATGTAGAGGTGCAGGATTTCAGGGAGTTTCGGATATTTTGTTCAGTGACCAATCTTAGATACTCTTTGAACCGGTGACACTCAATAGTTTGTTGTTGATGTCTTCAATTATAATGGTCCAATAGGAGTCTCACATTATCTTTGTCAATATCAATATTTCACGGAGATAAAACTTGCAACTTCACACACAGATTCACTGTTTTTTGGTATATAGCTTTGTGCCCTACAAAAACAAGAAATCTGTTAAAATATATTTCATGTAATTCCCACCAAAAAGAAAACATTTATAATTATATCTGCTGTATTTTTTTAGTATAGTCCTAACCAGAGAGAACTTCTGTTTTGCCCAGGAATCAATGGGAGCTGAATTTCTTACTTTTAGTTCTATGTGACTGGTGATTGGAATTCTCCGAAGGCTAGCTCTGGCTGGTTTCTCCTCTACCATCCATATGCTTATGGTGTCAAGCACTGTAGGACACATTCACAGTCCAATATGACCTCTGGCCCCGCACTTTTATGCCAAAACCCTGGGTGGGTTGACATAGCTGGCAGTAGCAGTATTCCTGGAAACATTGCTAACCCCAGGATGCTTAGCAACAGCCTGACCACAGACGGAAGTGACCCGGAACTGCATTCACACAGCCCATGAAACGTATCCTCAATCGCTTTCCCTCAGCCAGAACCCTGGAAATGCTTGCAGCCTCCCATTCCCAGGAAACACACAGGAAAAACTGAGTGGACAGAGACTCAGCAGCTTGAACTGATCCTGGTGAAAATATCTTATTCTTGCAAAGTTTACAAAAATATCTGACCAAATGAGAATAGAGCCTCTGCCAAGACTTTGAAAAGGGTCTGTGCAAATGAGAAGCTCTGCAGGTTAAGTTTCCATTAGCTTCATAATAAATTAACTTTTGACACTTAACACATATTTGTTGAATAAAGTAAGGAAGAAATCAGCAATATCCAAGGCTCACACCCAGATCTCCAAAATCTAAATACCATGATATTCTATGAATATAACACTGTTGGATATGGTACAATCTTAGGTGATGGTGAAGTCAAGCTACACCCAGGGAGCCGTTGGGAATGCTCTCCATAGCCCCACATGTTGTGGGGACATGTGAGGAGTATTTGGTGGTGGTGAGTGGCAGGGGCAGGGGGAGGACAGCAAAGAAGAAATCTTGAAGAAATGGTGGGGATATATTTTAAAACTGGAAACATTCTATTCGTGATGCTGGCACTGGCCTGGAGTTGGAGAGACCAGGAGGTGAATGAATGCATGACTTTGGGCAAGTTGCTTTACCTCTCGAAGCCTCAGTTTCTCCACCTAAGAAAGACTGGCCCATAGTGGGTAGTCAATAAACGGTAGTCACCATTGTTATTGTCTTTGCTGTAATGGGAAGCTGGCTCTGATACATAAATTGGTTACTCAACACAACTTTCTCTGACCTCCTTCCTAGACTCTGCCATCCTTTTTTCTTTCCAAAGCAACAAGATGGGGGCATATCTGGCTGTCCCCTGTGCCTGGTACACCTGCACTCAGAAAGTAGGGCCCTTCATAAATCAGAAAATCAGCCTTTAAAGTATGGCCTTCACTATTTCTGCCTTCATGTTCCAATGGTTGCTTTTGCTTACAGCTAAGAGCTTTTACTGAAGTCAGCCACGCTCCTAACTGGCTGCCTTATCTTAGTCTGTTGTTGCCCTTTCCAAGAAGTTAGTGATACTAGAGGAGAAAGAAAATATCACTGACACATTTTTCCTCTGCCATATGTTAGGGAGAATTTTTAAATTGCATGATTAATGATTTTTTACTAGATGTGATACACTCAATGTGCCTCTGGTTGACCAGTCCCTGCTAGCTACATCCTCAGCCTTAAGTTTCAAAAAAGAAAATGACATTGAAGTATCATGTGACCAAAAAAACTACAATACTGACAAAATATTATAGTAATGAACAAAAGAGATGTCCCTGTTGGAGTCAATGATATTCTTTGTGAATTACACTTGGTAGCTAAAAGTCTATTTTAATCTAATTACATTTGAAACTCTTTAGTTATTTCTTCCTTGTGGTGGAAAAATCCCCAGTTTATGTAGTTAGGGTGTTATCTCTGGCCACTGCAGGGGGAAAGACGGCCAGTTAGCCTTCCGCGGGCAGATGTAGGAGCTGTGGTCAGTAGCAGTGACAGATGGATCTCTCCACTCTGTCATTATTAGGTTGAAGCTTCTCCAAACACAAATAGAGCTCTTATTGTCATGGGGTGTAAATGCACACAAACCCACTGGGAAAGAAATTTGGAGAGTCCTATCTTGGTAATATGAAGATTTAATAAGAATACAAAGAAATTATTTGGAAAGCAGAAATGTGTATTAATGAAATTGTCTCTGAAATTTATATGGATTTTGCAGCAAGTATAGAAATCTATTCCAATCACTGTCAATTTTGTGAACCCATAATTTTAAATTGAGATGATCCTTTCCCTTGGAGCATTTGAGAGCCACACATCAAGTTTCTAATTTCTTTATCTGATTTTATGCCCACTTACTAGCCTACAACTGTGTGGTGACTTGTTGGCATTGACAGTTGCTCGTGTTCAGTCTCAAGGTAAGTGATTTTTTTCCAGGTACACTTTTTGATTTCCAGCCAGTTTCATGATCAACTTTGGCCTCAATTATACACTTTCTAAAATCAATGAGAAAGAGTTATTAGTCTCTTTTCCTGATGTAGCACACCAATTAGTGAGGCAGCAGTCTTGTCTAATTTTATATATTTTTTCTTTCCAGTGATATTGATTGCCCCATTTTTCTCACTTCTCTCTGTCAAAGCCTGTGAACATGGGGGATGAGGGTAGCTCATTTGTTAAATGAACCCCACAGCAGGTGAAATTAATCTGCACTTCCTTCCAGAGGTTTTCTCTGCCAGGGTATGAGCCATTCTTTAGTAGGAAAACATCACGAGTGCCAACAATGCATTTTTGGATAAAATGAGTCCCAAGACCAAGGATGATAATAATTACAATGGGATTGCCTGCCATTCTGTGCAATTATTTATCGTGAAGCTTGGACCTTAGTTCCCGGCAGGAGATTTTTAAAGATATTGCAAAATTAGAACAGATTAATTATAACAGTCTATTCTTACAGCCTTTGGCACACACACACTAGGCTCACAGCCTAGAAACACAAACCTGTACCTTCCATCATAACGTGAGACTGAATAGTCATGGGTGAATAGATCATCTTCCTCATAGAATAGACTTCCCAAGATAGGCTGTGCATTGTCCCCCAACGGACAAGACTAATGTTTAAAAGGAATATCTCTGAGACTCAAGTATTTCCATATTAAAAGGATCCATTCTCTCTTCCTATCTAAGCACAATTGCCATGCATGGTGGGGTTACTGTTAACAACTTTAAGATTTGTGTTTTATAACAATAGTAATAATCAATGATTCCACTTCTGGGGAGTTAGCCCATGGCTAAAAGGCTCCAGCCCATAGTAGAGCAAATACAAGGTGCTTGGTTAAATTTGAATTTCAAATAAACAATGAATAATTATTTAATATAAGTATAATATTTGGGACATACTTATACTAAAAATTTATTCATTGTTTATCTGAAATCCAAATTTAACTAGATGCCTTGCATGTTATTTGCAAATCTGACAATCCTATTGCTCTCCCTTCATCTAAAGACTCAGAACATGTGCCATCAGCGTTCAGAAAATACTACACAACTGTGCAGTAACATACAGAAGAGTCAAACCCAAATAGTGCTGTCATATGGAAGGGGGACATTAGAGTCCAGTTCCAGATAGCACACCACTGGGGCAGTTCTTAAAAGATCTAGGTCTTAAGCCAATACTGTGTTCTCCCTTTAAACAGTTACAGTAGACATTAAAGTTTGACCACCTCAAACCATTCACAATTGCTTTTATCCTTGCTTTCCTCTATTACAGTGCACTTTTCCAGATTGCCAGTAGCAAGAGGTGACCCTGTGATCCAGTCCTAGCAACGAAATGCAAGTTGGAATCCTGGCGAGACTTCCAGGAAAGCTTTCATGAAAGGGACAGGCCCTGTCTGATTGCCTCCTTTAGGCTTGTTGCTCCTTCCCCATCCTTCCTGCCAGGAACACGGGTGTGTTGTCTGAAGGTGAAGCAGATGCCATGCAATAATGAGGCTACTGAGCCTGAGACGAAAATCTTCACACTCCAGTAGGGAAGAAAGAAGGAAAGAGGCAGCCCACCTAGAACTTCTTGTCACCTGAGACATGAGTTTTTCACTTGCTGTAGTGGGTTGAAGGGTGACCCCTAAAAGATATGTTCACATCCTGACCCTTGAACCTGTGAATGTGACCTTATTTGAAAAAAAGAATCTTTGCAGATGTAGTTAAGAATCCCGAGACGAGGTCATCTGGATCACCCAGGTGCACCCTGAACCCATGAGAAGTGTTCTTATAAGGCACAGAAGGGGAGAAGACACCGGGATAACAGGAGAAGGCCACGTGAGGGTGAAGGCAGAGATTGGAGCGAAACAGCCACAAGCCAAGAACTGCCCGAAGCCACCAGACACTGGACGAAGCAAGGAGGCATCCTCCTCCAGAGCCTTCAGAGGGAGCACGGCCCTGTGGACACCTTGACTTCACATTTCTGACCTCCAGAACTGGGAGAGAATAAACTTCTGTTGTGTTAAGCCATCAAATTCACGGTAATCTTTTACAGCAGCCCTAAGACTCTTGCTTATGCTATTTTTTGTCATAATCTTCTCCTATATGCTTCCAAACACAATCTGATACAATTGTCCTTATCATTTTCCCTTTTTTCTCTTTCTAAAACTAAATGATAAAAGTACTAATAAACAGACCTGGCTGAGGCAAATAAAAAGAAGACACAATGTAGTATAATATTGTTTGTCCTTATGGTGAAAATCCATAGATTGATATATATTCCTAATTATATATGTTCCAACAAATTCTCTCCTCTATGCCCCTTACACCTTATAAACACATGCAATTGTAAAAATGCTAGACCACCATAAAAAATGTGAGTAAATTCTTTAAAATATCTCATCTTTTATGGGCATATACACAAAAATAAAGACATTCATAAAAATTTGACACATTTCATTTTAAAATCGCATTGAAAGAAGTCCTGCCTTTAAAATGTAAATATCGTCATTAAAAAAATAATTTTTAGCCTCATCAAATTTTCAGCCATGTACGGACTTCTAAAATGAATTTTAATTACTAAAGGTGGCACCTGTGTTGAGTTTAAATGAAGAGGTGAAAGAAATGATAACTGCAGAATTTCAAGTTGGATTTTGTTTCTGTTATTTTAGAGAATTTAAAAAGCGAATATCACTAAAAATAGAGAGACCTATGCAACAGTGAATAGAGCGCTTTCAGAGCTGGGCTCACTAGGGACAGAAGGTTCGGGCAATGTGTTAATACATAAGTGTTTGTGTGTTGCGGGGTGTTGCTAATTCACTGAGACCACTGGGTCTTAATTTTGACCACACATGAGAATCACTTGGGGAGCTTTTACAAAATATGTGGGCTCTACCCAGAAAGATTCTATTAGTCTGGAGTGGGTATCTATCAAGGGTATTTTTAAAAGGCAATTCTCAAGTACAGCTAGGTCTAAGAATCACTGATCCAGACAGATAGTTTGGTAGAGTCCCCAGGCCTCACCTTGAGGAAGACGTGCTCACAAACACAGTGTAAGCATCACAGCTCTACCATCACTGAGTCATGTAACGTTTTAGTGTTTTTACGGTTTATTCGCCCCTTACAATGATCACACCAGGTAGATACTGTCTTCATTTTGTATATGAGAAAAGTGAGGATCAGAAATCTTAATAACTTGTTCAGAGTCACATTGCTGAACACAATAGAGGTAGATTTGAATAAAGCTTCACCTTTGTCCAAAGTCCATGCCTTTTCCATTATATTTCCTTATTTCACTATTGCTGGTGTTGAGGAAAAGATGTAAAATTATAATTTGGGGCTTGTTACTGGCTACAGACTATTTGTAACAAATAGAATAAAAAAATTCTCATTCCTAATGTACTGTTTATTCTCAAAAGCCAAACTGACTGGTTTATGTCAAGGTAAGCCAGTCAGTTTGGGATGGGTCAGCTTGGCGAGCTGAACTACAAGTCCCAGTTTATTCAATCAAGCACTGCACCGTGGAAAGGAGTTCTCCTGCATGGAGCAATCAAGCTTTGCCCATAGAATAATGGCCAGTGTGGGTGGCAATTTCCCATTCCAGAGTACTGGTGTCAAGATCATGGTGGTCTTAGGACTTCATGTGCCGTGGCTCACTAGCCAATCCTTTGTGGTAACTGGAAAGTTGTCACTTGGTCCCATTATACTAAGAGAGTGATTGTCTCCAGCCAAAACCCCTCCTGTTCCCTGCCTCCCATTCTTGCGTTCCCTTCTGCAAGACTCAGCCTTCACCCAAGGTACAATCCTATATGTTTAGGTAATAATTAGACTAGTGTCTCTCACATTTGCTTAGCTGATGACAGGGTTGTGCTCATGGAGCTTAATCAGTTGCATTTGATGCCTACTTTGGTCCTTTTGTTTTACTTGACCCCATATCCAGAGGCAGGACTCCTTCCTCTAGTCATGTCAGATATGCATGGTTTTTGTCCCAGGTGAAACTGGACAAGATAGGCTATCGTAAGTATATCAATCCTTGGAAAATTAACTCAAGCTGCTCGGGTAACTCTGGCCCAGTGGCATCAGCCCAAGCCCTCCTTAAACAGGGAAGGAAGCCCAATCTGCACAACCTATGAGCCCTCAGCATCTTTGCATTCTCACAGGAAGTAAAACTTGCTTCTGGTATTTATTTGTGTACTTAGTTTTCTGTTTTGAAGCAATGTCATCTTGATGCTTCAACATTAGGAGGAATGAGATCAAAGATGACAGTGTTGATGCAAATTTGAGTAACCCAGTTTACTCAAGCTCAACATCTTTACATTTCCAAATTCAACTCTGTTTAAATAAGCATGTTTTATCTTTTGTCATTTTTATTTTTTGTCTAAGATGAGAATTTCTGCACACTGTGCTTATCATTAGCCAACCTTCCTGGATGGTTTGGGGCCAAGCAGAAAGGTAGCAAAAGTGGCATTATCATTCTGAAAACATCTTCTTCTTTAAAGTTCATGGTACTTTTCATAATATATATTCACATCACAGCCTGTTTGAGATTGGTAAATATTCTTTTCTCTGAGTAGATTCAGGGAGGGGGAAAAGGATGAAAACGTAAGCTGAAAAAGTTAAGTCAAATCTCATACCTCCACAAGGTAGGTGGGCTGCATGCACTCATTCATCTATTCATTTCTTCATCCATTCATTTAGCAAATACTTGTTGGGTGCCGCCAACACATGAGCTAGACTTCAATTGTGAAATAATTTGGTTGGGGGTGTGTGTATGCACACGAACAGGATCTACTCTAAAAATGCTTATAGCTGTTAACGAATCCGCTATTTTATAGTCTCATGTGGGCATTATTTTTATTGTTTTACCATTAAGAGTAATTAACTTAACATTCCCACACATATGAAATCAAGAAAATCTCATTTTAAATTGTCAATTTTTCTTCCTTGGTTGAGACAGCTAAAAAAAAAATGTCAATTTAGTGTGTTAAAATGCCAAAGATTCATATTAGGAGGGTGAAAGCAAACATCAAGTCTGCACAAAACAAACAGTATTATCAGGCAGATGAATATTTCATCAATTCTTATTTGTTTTCTTGCTCTTTTAGATGTGACCGGTGCCTGTGTATATGGCTGGCTTTGGACAAATAGACTCCGTGGAGGCGGCGTTAGCACTTTAATCAACTGAAAAGTCCTATTTGAGTAACGCTTAAGCTCCCAAGTCTCAGGCTGTCAGCACAGTCAGGCTCTAACATTCTTGAGTTTCTCTAGTGTCTGCAAACTGCCTCCCCCTGACTTTTCTGAGCAAAGCCATCCCCCATGGTAAGTGTTGTGACAGAAAGATGATTCTAAGCAAGAGCAGGGAACTTGAATTAAGCAGCATGTGGATACAGTGCTTTTGTCAAACCTCGAGTTATGAAATCAATTTCACGTGGCATGACCAGGGTAAACCAGGATAGAGCAGAACGATTGGAAAAGGATAGAGTATCAGAATGCATCTCACGGCACGTCCTAAGGGTAGCAAGTATAGTCTTTGGAAAATCTTTTCCTTAATATATAATCTCCTGCATCATCAGTTTTTCTCTCTCTGTTGAATCTTCCCATTATTGTAAACCTGCAATTATTTCATTTTAAAAACAAAACACAACTCTTCCTGATCCCTTGAATTCCCCCTGGTTACCACCCTGATTCTTTCCTTTTCATTAAAAGCAAATTCCCTGAAAGTGCTTTCTCATCTTTCTCCTTCCATTCTATCTCGACTGGCCTTCCCTTATAATTTTAAGGTCAACATTCCAGCTAAACTGCCATTGTCAAAGTCACCAATGACACCTACATTTCCAAACTCAATGGTGAATTCTCAGCCCGCAATTTGCTTGGCAGCCAGCTGCCCTGGTTCACACTCTCCTCTCTGAAACACCTTCTCTCATCCCTTCCATTGCACCAACGATGGTCCCAGTCACGTCCTCTCTGCCCTGTGTTATTGGACTAGAGTCCTAAGTGGTCTCCCTACTTCTGCCCTCACCCAAGCCCCCATTTCCCTCCTGTATACTCTGTTCTCAATGCAAGGGTTGAAGCATCTCAATGCTTTGATTAAAACCCTCCATTGACTACCACTTCTTTCAGGGTTAGAGCCAATATCTTTGCAGTAGCCTACAAGGCCCTGCACAATCTGCCCCCTCACCCTGATCTCATCGCCCACTACTCTCATTCTGCACTCCCATCTCTGGCCACGCTGACCTTCTCCCTGTTCCCCGAACCGTGCAGGCACGCTCTTACTGCAGGAGCTCTGCACTTGCTGTTCTCTGCCTGGAAGACCCTCCCCTACACAGGTCCCTGGCCTGAAGCTTCACCTTGTTCAAGTCCTAACTTGATTCACCATTCTAGCAAGAGGCTCCCTGGACAGCCAATCTAAACTTTGACACACACACACACTTCTTACCCCTTCCTTCAGCACTGTCAAAAGACAAAATTACAACAAATTTGCTTTAAAGATCTAATCGGCTTTTATTTGCAAATCTAGAATCAGGTAACGCCTCATTCTATAAACAGAATGCGAGTTCCAGCGAGCTGAGTGAGGAGTTTGGCTTTACAGGCAGAAAAGAGCTGAAGAAAGCAGAAATAGGGAACATAAAGTAGATTGGTCATTTCAAAGTTACTCTTTTATAGGGTTAAAACTGGCACGCCAGTTCAGGTAAACTAAGCCCCTTCTGATCGAATGCCGTAAATCTCCTGTTTTTGGAAAATGAGCCTGTCTCAAAGTTTGGTTTGATTATGTCACTTAGCACAAGCGATTTCAGTCTGGTTTGATCTGGCCTGCTGGGGCCTAGTACAGGAGGCTAGTCCAAAATAACAACCTTGCATAAACTTTGTTTAACAGCACTTTTTACTGTCTACATAATATATAGATTTACTTTTAGGTTTGTTTTTCTCATGGTTCTTACCCACTAGAATATAAACTCTATGAGAGCAGGGACTTGTCTCTTTTGTTCACTTCTGTGCCTACAATAGTGCTTAGTATGATAGATTGTAAGCCTCAACAAATAATGCTGAATTTGAATACTTGAATGAACAAGCTAGGTAACCATGTAAAAATATTTTTCTTTTCTTTTCTTTTCTTTTCTTTTCTTTTCTTTTCTTTTTTTCTCTTTCTTTCTTTCTTCTTTTTTGTTTTTTTTAGACAAGGTCTCACTCTGTCTCCCAGGGTGGACTGCCGTGGCATGCTTGTAGCTCACTGTAACCTCAAACTCCTGGGCTCAAGTGAATCCTCCCATGTCAGCCTCCCAAGTAGCTGGGACTACAGGCATGCACCACCACACCTGGCTAATTTTTTTACTTTTTTTTAGAGATAGGGTCTTGCTATGTTGCCCAGGTTAGTATTTTTCAATACAAGTTATAGTCAAAAAGTTTCTGGTGTAATAAAAACAGCTTGAGCTACGTACCCAGATGAACTTGGGCTCAAATATGGCACCAAGCAGAGTTTTTTAAACATGTTCTCTGTGCTACTGCCCATGCCCTTTCCTCAGTCCAGAGGTGTCTCTTCTCCACCCCATACTTCTTAAATGACATAATCAAATTCTTCCTTCAAAAACCAGCTCATCAATAAAATACTAGGTGGCCATTAAAAATGATATTATGAAAGAATATTTAATGTCTTGGAATGATAATCCTAATATAACATTAAATGAAAAAGCAATTTATAGCTCCATTTTGAACAAAAAGTATATATATTGCTCCTTTATTGAGGAGTAATAAATGGTACATAATTAATTTTTCTACATTAAATTATGATTAGCTGTGAGCCTCTGTTTGCCAAGATGAGGGAAAGTACACTATCTGTCATGTCTCTGTGGCTCCCTTTCCACTCCTGTTGTGCCAGGACAGGGAGCTCAGATGGTTCAGGACAATGGCAGTTGCTCAACAATCCTGCTCGGTGCTGCAGAGCTCCTCCTCCAGCCCGTGTAGTTCATCAAAACAGGAGCTGGCAGTGCTGACTACATACCCTTAGGGACAGGTCCACACCTCGGCCCCTGTGGTTGGTGTCAGGCTGCTGTAGACCTTCACACCAGCATCTCCCCACCAGGTGGCCTGTGGCGAAGCTCAGATCTCCATCATTCCCAGCACCATATGCTTAGCCTCCTCTCTGTGCCCCAATCCAACAGCCTTTCTGAGAGTCCGTCTTAGGTGAGGTAACAACCCCACACGCAGACTTCAAACCCTCCCTTTCCACCACAATCTGGTCATTCAAAGCAAAGGTCTACAGGACAGTTTTGGGTCAGACCACCCACCTACCTGAAACCCAAAAAACTATTAACTGCTCTGATTCAAAGAAGTCTAAAAGAGATATAAGGCTGTGCTGTTTTCCTGTGATAAGGGCAAGAAAAATAATGTGTTCTATGCTTTGTCAATGAGAGTCCATATAGCTGAAAAAAGATTTATTTTATAAATAATACCTATACTGATTGAAAAATACATACATATAAAGAATACATACCTCACCTCTTACTTAGCTGATGATGGGCTCTGATAATTTAATTATTTCTTTTACCAGTCACATGTGTGTATAGAAATAATGGGGGTGATTTTAGGTAGCATGGCGAACTCAAGGAAGAAAGGGACATGTTTGGCTAGAGAGCCTTCAAAGCAGAGTAGCAACATGCTTCCTCAGTCCATTATTAGGGTACTTAGGGTTGACAGAAAAATTCTCCAGATATCTTTTCCATAGCAAAAGAGGGGATGCTTTTGGTGAGGAGAACATATTGCAGCTAAAATGCAAGACTGAAAAAAATCTGGGTGTCACATCAGGAAAATGGTGTACTAGAAGGGCTTCAGGCCCTTCTTCCTCCACAGAGACAGAGTGACAACAATATATGGAATAGAATATCTTTGTGAGAAATCTAGAGACCACTTGAGAAGCTATAGCACCCAGGCCAAGGTAAAACCAAGAAGGGATTCAAACAAATAGAAAAATTCACAGGATTTTGTATGCCCATCAGTGCCTCTTCCTCTATGTTATATACTATAGCACAGTATAACCAGGAGGAAACTCTCCACGCCAGGGTTCCTCCCTCTGGATAAAAATGAAGAGTGGACCAGGTGTTTAACATTCTAGGTTGTCTGGGGTCTGCCCAAGAAATTGATTTCTGTTTCACCCAGCCTGGGACACTAAGGGGACTAGTGCTAAAGTTTGGAAGCTGCCAAAAAACAGAGGCAAGCCATACATTCGAGCTGCACTTCCACAGATAGACACCAGGAAGAGCAAAAAATCAGAAAAGGTTTGCAAGGTCCTAGAACCTCTAGCTGGGCTGATTGGTAAAGGTCTTCTCTTGCATTAGGCCAGTATATAAAGATTAGGAGAGGTGGTTGTTTTTTAAATACTCAAATATCAACAAAAAATTACATGGCATACAAAGGAACAGAGAAACATAGTCCAATCAAAGGGACAAAATGAATCCTCAGAAACTGACCCTAAAGAAATTTAGATATATGAGCTGCTTGGCAAAGAATTTAAAATAACTGTCTTACAGATGCTCAATGAACTTTCTTATAAAAGAACACAGATAACTAACCAAAAATTAGGAAAATGATGCATGAACAAAATTAGAATATCAACAAAGAGACGGGAACTATAAAAAAAAACCAACTAAATTTTGGAGCTGAAAAATACAATAACTAAACTGAAAAATTCACTAGAGGGGTTGAACAGTATACTTCATCAAGCAGAAAAAAAATAATCAGTGAATATGAAGACATGCCATCTGAAATCATCTCGTCAGGGGAGTTAAGAAAAATCACTTAGGGGATACTATGAGCCAATATACGCACTATGGAAATCCAAGAAAAAGAAGGAGAGAGAGAAAAGAGCAGAGAACTTATTTGAAGAAATATGTCCAAAAATATCCTAAATCTGAGGAAAGAAATAGACAAATAAATTTAAAAAGCTCAAAAAGCTCTAACTAGGATAAACCCAAAGAAAATCACACTAAAATACATTATAACCAAACTGTCTGAAGTCAAAGACAAAGAGAGAATCTTCAAAGCAGGAAGAGAAAAGTAACTTGAACCCATCACATACAAAGGAGCTTCCGTAAGATTATTAGCAGATTTCCCAGTAGACACTTTGTAGGACAGAAGAAAGTAGAATGATAAATTCAAAGCGCTGGGGGGAAAAAACAAAAAACCTGTCAAACAATAATAATGTATCTGACAAATCTGTCCTTAAAAAATAAAAGAGAAATTAGGACTTTTCCAGATAAAGAAAACTAAAACTTCCCTACAAGAAATAATAAAAAGAATGCTTCAAGTGCAAACAAAAAAATGTAGAGAGGCCAGGTACAGTGGCATGTGCCTGTAATCCTAGTACTTGGGAGGTTGAGGTGGGAGGATCACTTGAGGCAAGGGGTTCAAGACCAACCTGAGCAATATAGTGAGACCCCCCCTCTCTACAAAAAACAGAAAAATTAGCTGGACAGGGTGGCACACACCTATAGTCCCAGTTACTCAGGAGGCTGAGGCAGAAGGATCATTTGAGTGCAGGAATTTGAGGTTGCAGTGAGCTAGGATGACATCACTTCACTCTAGCCCAGGCAACAGAATGAGATCTGTTACAAAGAAAAAAACTGTAGACAGCAACACAGACCCATATGAAAATATAGGGTTCTCAAGTAAAAGTAAACACATGGATAAATATAGTAAACTGTATTTTTGTAATTTTGGTGCACAGAATTTAAATGATGAAAACATCTTTAAAACTATAACTCTATGTTAATAGGTATATAATATATAAAGATATTTGTATTGTATAATGATATTTATGTAATAGATAAATATTTGTGACATCATAACCTAAAGTGGGGGAAGGGTGGAGTTCTAAAGGAGTAGAGTTTATGTATGCAATTTAATTAGGTTATTATCAGTTTAAAATAGTATGCTACAACTTTAATAGCATTTAATAATTATATTTTAGTTAATAAAAAAATAATATGCTATCATAGAATGTTATAGCTATAACTTTTTTATTTTATGTAATTGCAATGGCAACCCCAAAGAAAATATTTGCAGAATATACACAGAAGGAAATGAACAGTGAATTAAAGCTAAAAAAATATCAATGAAACACAAAGGAAGGCAGTAAGACAGGAAAGGAGGGACAGAAAATCTATAAGACGTACAAAACACAGCAAAAAAAATGGCAGTAGTTTTTCCCTGTCAGTAATTACTTCACTTTAAATGTGAATGGATTAGACTCCTCAATCAAAAGACATAGAGTCACTGAATAAATGAAAACATGGGATTCAGCCATATGCTGTTTATGAGAGAATCACTTAGATTTAAAGGCCACATGTAGGCCGAAAGTGAAAAGTTGGAAAAAGATATTCCATGCAAATGCTATCCAAAAAAGAGCAAGAATGGCTATACTAACATCAGACAAAATAGATTTTAAGTCAAAAACTGTTTCAAGAGATAAAGAAAGCCACTATATAATGGTAAAAGGGCCAATTCACCAATAAGATTTCTAATATTTATGCACCAAACTTTAAAGCCCCTAAACACATGAAGAAAATTTTGGCAGAATCAAAAGGAGAAACAGAAAGCAACACAACAGTAGTAGAAGACTTCAATACCCCACTTTCAATAATGAATAGAACAACCAGATAGAAGATTAGTAAGGAAATAAAGGACTTGAACAACACTATAGACCAATTGGATCTAATAGACATATACAGAATACTCAGCAACAGCAGAGTACATGTTCTTCTCAAGTGTACAGGGAACAATCTCCAGAATAAACCACATATTGGGCCACAAAACAAGTCTTAACAAATTCAAGAGTGCCGAAATTATACAAAGTGCCTTTTCTGATCACAATGGAATAAAACTAGAAAACTATAGCACAAAGAAACCCAGAAAAATCTCCAAATATGTGGAAGTATAACACCATACTCTTAAACAAACAATGGGTCAAAGAAAAGTCACAAGGGAATTAGAAAATACCTTGAGACACATGAAAACAAAAACACAATGTACCAGTACAGCAAAACAGTGCTAGGAGGGAAGTTTATTTATTTATTTTTGAGACAGAGTCTCTTTTTTTTTTTGAAAAATAAGAACTAAGTTGGAAGAATCACATTTCCTGATTTCAAAGTGTATTACAAAGCTACAATAATAAAACTTCTATGGTACTGGCATAAAGACAGACACATAGGCCAATGGAATAAAATAGAGAGCCCAGAAATAATCCTTAACGTTTATGGTCAAATGATCCTTGACAAAGGTGTCAAGACAACTCAATGGGAAAAATAAAACAGTCTTTTCAACAAATGGTTTTGGGGAAACTAGACAGCTATATGCAAAAGAATGAAATTTGACCCTTATCTTATGCCACATAAAAATTAACTCAAAATGGATTAAAGATCTAAATATAAGACCCCAGACTGTAAAACTCCCAGAAGAAAACATAGGGGAGTAGCTCCTTGACATTGGATTTGGCAATATTTCTTGGATATTACACCAAAAACACAGGCAACAAAAGCAAAAACAGACAAATACGATGACATCAAACTTAAAAACTTTTGTGCATCAAAAAACACAATCAACAGAGTGAAAGATACCCTACAGAATGGGAGAAAATATTTGCATATCATGTATCTGATGAAGTGCTAACATGCAGAATATATAAAGATCTTCTATAATTCAATAACATTAAAAATAACCCAGTCAAAAACGGGTAAAGGACTTGAATAGACATTTCTCCAAAGATGACATACAAATAGCCAACAAGCATGTGAAAAGATGCTCAACATCATTAATCATCAGAGAAATGTAAATCAAAACCACAATAAGATAACACCTTACATTCATTAAGATGGCTACTCAAAAAACAAGAAAATTACAAGCATTGGTGAGGATGAGGAAAACTTTGAAGTCTTTTGCACTGTCGGTGAGATGGTAAGATGGTGCAACTGCCATGGAAAACAGTATGGAGATTTCTCTAAAAATTAAAAACAGAAATGTCATGTGATCCTAAAATTCCACTTGTGAATATATATCCAAAAGAACTGAAAACAGCTTCTCAAAGAGATATTAGCACTCCCATGTTCATTGCAGTACTATTCACAATACCCAAGAAGTGAAAACAACCCACATGTCTATGGACAGATAAATGACTAGTTAAACTAGGGTCTATACATACAATGGACTATTATTCAGACTTAAAAATAAAGGAAATTTTGACACATGCTACAACATGAATGAACCTTGTGGACATTATGCTAAGCAAAATAAGCCAATCACACACACACACACACACACATACACACACACACACAAATACTATATGATTCCATTTGTATGAAGTAGAGACACAGGGTAGTCAAATTCACAGAAACAGAAAGTAGACTGGTGATTCCCAGGTACTGAGGGAAGGGAGAAACAGTGCATTGTTTAGTGGGTACAAAGTTTTAGTTTTGCAAAATGGACAAGTTCTGGAGATGTGTTTTACAACAATATAAATACACTTAACACTACTGAATTGCACACTTAAAAACAGTTAAGATGATATTATGCATATTTTACCACAATAAAAAATCCAAAAGGAATTACGTATCTTTAAGAAATTAATATTGGTTTATAGTTTCTCTTTTGAAAGCAGAGAGGGGATAGGATGAGATGTTTTCTGAAATAACTATGTGTCTCACTCTTCTTTACCAGCTACTGGTTGCTTTTCAACTGCCTTTCTTCAGTTTCTACCCCTTTTGCAGTGACTAAGGTATCTATCATCAACTTCCACAATCCAGCTCACAGCCTTCAGCCACTTCGTATTTTTGTGTCGGTTTCTGGGAGAATATGATAAGGCAAAATGCCAATTCTGGACGTCTTGTGTGCACAAAGAAAACAAAAGCAGATGTTACCTTGGAGGGATTGCAAGTAACACCAGGGCCCACCTTACTTCAGGTGACTGTTTACACAGGGCCTCAGGGACCTGAAGCTGCCAGAAGCCTGGAGGAGCATGAGAGTGTCAGGAGCAATTTTCCAGCTCGTCCAAGGTGGGTGGCTGCCTGCAGCTGGTTGTCATTTTTCTCCGCAGTAACCATCTCTATAAATCTGACTGCTGCTAATGGCTGTTTTAGGGGAGCCAACGCAAACACCAAGCAGTTTGCCAATTATGTAAAATCAATCCCTTTATTTCTGCTGATCAGCCTGTGGTCTTTTTCCTGGCATGAGGAGGCTGGCGTACCTGGTGTAAACTGCTGTTTAATTCACTTTTTCTCCTCTGGGGAAGGATAGCTTAGCCAAGAAGGCTAAATTCTGAGGAGATTAAATTAGTTTGCACTAACGGCAGTCAATTTCTGGATAATTTGTTCAGGCTCCAGTGTGTGCCACTTGCATTGCTTTCTCCAATTAGACAGGGTAGTCTCTGGGTCCTTAGGGGATTGGATTTTAATATCCTCACTTTCCTAATGATAGCATCCTGGGGTTTATGTGCCCCTCCAAAGGAAATGCTGCTTTAGCAGATTTTTGGATGAACTCACGCTGCTTAGAAACTTTCAAGTGTTGAGTAAACTCTTCCTCATTATGAAGACACATGTAACACTCCCTGTTTAGGACCTAATCACCACAGGTCTGTGTGGCTTTCTGCTACTTTCCGATGACGCTTACAAAATATTTTCATCTTATTAATTCTTTATTCCCCGTATCAAAAATTTATCTTTCTTCATATCCAACTCCACTGAAATCACACAAAAACAAAACATACAGTTGACCTCCCAGTTACTGCCACTGCCCATCAGCTGCCTATAACTTCTCAGCTTCACCTGTTTTATTTTAGATTGGAGATATTAAAATCTGGTATGCTGTGGTTTTGTTACACGGAGTTTCCCAAGACCCAGAAGAAGGGAGGCCCTGGCCCCAATACCTGTGCACCCATGTGTGATGTCACAGGAGGAGAAGGTACTGCTCACCCAGAGAGCCTGGAGAGCTTGAAAATTCCCATTTCGATAGCAGTCGGGCTGGTCTGAAGTGAGACACAGTTATCCTTGACTCGCACGTGGAAAAAGGGAAGAACCGAAGAAACAAAATTTATTCATCCCAGCTTATGTGACATTGCTCATTCATTCGATCATTTATTCAGCAATTTGGTTTGAACTCCTATGTGGCAGGCGTGGTCTAGGTGTGGGGTTCTGTGGCAAAGACAAAACACGTGGAGGTGAGTGAGGGGGAGAGAAGAAGCCTCAAGAAGCACAGTCCGGTCAGCCAGGCAATGACCTGCCTGCGGCGCAAAGCGACACCCGCCGCCCTGCGGCCAGCGCCCCCCACCCCGCCTCCGCACCGTGAGGCTGCTTACTGTGGACGCCTGCGACCCTGCTTGAGGGATTCTTTTTCTGACTGTGGGCACACACTCAGCTCTTAGCTCTCTCACAGGGCGAGCTGCGAGTGCTGGGACGGTAAAGTCCTAGAAGCTGCCCTCAACCAACGACGGCGGAGCAGCTCGTGGGTAAATACCCCAGCTGTCCCCTCAGCCCGCAACCCGGAGGCGCGCTCCCCGCCGCCTGCCAGTGGCTTGAGAACTTGACAGGCTTTTTTCCCCCCTTCCCTGTCTGCCTTTCCCACTCCCCTCCCGGTGTTTCCTGGGTTCATCTCCCAACCAAACGATTTGTACACAAATCCTTGAATCAGAGTTTGCCTCTGAGGGATCCCAAACCGAAGGACCCTATTACTTAGGTTCTCCCAGAGAGTTTCAGTTTAAAAAATTCCTCTCCGCCACTATATATGTCACATCTTCTGCTTTAGAAAACCTGTTTGCCATACATGTGGGCCACGTAAGTCATCTACCGAAGAAAGATCTTTTTAAATTTGAGACCGATAAAAGCCACCCCCCCAACACACACCATTTCATCTCTGTCTCTGGAGGCTATAAATAAAAATATGATAAAGAAGTTTGTTTTAAATTTTCTTTTCGTTAAGAAATTTTCTCTACACTTTAATTTCTAAGAATGGAGTCTGGTTTGTTTTGCTCAAACCTAGAATTGTAAGACGTTGTCTAGGATAAAGTTCAAGGCTCACCTCCAGCTATGGTGAAGTGTGCTGGGCTAATAACCCCCATCGGGCTGTCTCTGCTCAGCCTCACTCCTGCCTGCCTGCCCCCTGCTCTCCTGAGGGCACCGTGCTTACAGAGTACCCTTGAAGGCAAAAAAAAAAAAAAAAAAAAAAAATCATCAACTTGGTTCCAGGCAGCCTGGAAAAAAGTGCAAATATGGAATCCAATATGGAAAAAAGATAAACAGTGAGCTTCAGAATTTGCTCAGTGTCATGTTACTTGTCTCCCAAAAGTCTTGATTTTAGCCAGACTTCCCTCAGGCCAGTTTGAAATCAGGACATTTTGAACTGTTGAATCATAACCAAGCTGCATAAAAAGCCTGCTGATATGCTATTTCTGTATTTTATGCAAGGCATAGTCGGGGGAAAAGCATTTTCTAAACAGCTCTGAGCACAAAGAAGTCACCAAACTTTATGAAAGTCTGCTACCGAGATTTGGCTAAGTGCTTTTTCCAGTAGGAACTTTGTACATCAGAGGACACACAACGGCAGAGATAAACATACGCATGTACACACCCAACACCCCACCTGGTTTAACATTTTCTCAGATGACATATCAATGAGTAGCACATTGTATATTTGTCTCACAGAGATAGACTCATCTACCACATGCCCTTGTGTACATTAAGTCACAAAGGACATGCTGGCAGCCATGTCCAGGCCACTACGACTGAAACTGATGGAGGCCTCTGCTCAGAGTGCTCAGCAGCAGCTTGGTCTGCTGTGTCTCCAGACACTGGGATGTCCATGTCTGCGTCTTACTTCAGGACGCTCAGATTGACCACAGGTGGTTTCCAGCCCTGGCTTTTTCAGCCCAGAAATGGCTGCATAATGAACACCGCAGCTCTACGTCTATGCTGAGCACAGGTCGAGGGCCACTTGTCTGTTCTACCTGCAGAATGAGCAGCCAGCCGTCCTGATCGCCATATTTTCTGCCTGCTGTGGCCACAGGAAAAGTATTATGTGGGTTGTGATGGGAGAGCAGTACCTAAGCCATGGCACTTCAGAGGGCAGGAGACCACAGGTGCATGGATTGGCAGATGGGGGTGGAAGTTGAAAAATAATTCAGGAAAGGTGAGAAGTGGCATTTGATAAGGTCTTGAAAAAATGGATATGAAAATAGGGAAGAGGTGAAACAGAGATACTGGCTGCTCCATGAGAGCAGCATCGCTCTCCACTGCACACCTAGCGCCTTGCACAGTGGCACATAGTAGGTGCCCAATAACTAGTTAGTGACTGAATGAACCAGTCAAGGGAAGAGACTGTGGAAGATGCAATGGTGACTACTGATAAGGCAGATTTTCACAACACTTTAATTGTTCTGTTTTGACTCTAATATGAAAATCAAAGTAAACAGCAGAAGGAAAGCTTAAAAGTCTCTATTTGGTGCTTCACAGTGATGCACCAATAAGCAAAACTCATTTACTATGCTTAATGTCTAGGCTTTGGTTTTATATTTAATCAGAATCTCTTCTTTCCTCCTCAATTTCTGTCTTTTCTTTCCCCTTCTTTTCTGTTCCCCTTCCCCCCTCTCCATTTCATTCTTAAAATGCCTACTATATGATGCTTTATTTATAAAGCACTTATAATTTATGACTTATAAAAATTAAAAACAGAATCTATGCAGTAATGTATTAGTTGCCATAATTTCTGAACAGATGTGTTTGACTGTTCCAAACAATGAGACAAAGATGACTCTTGCCCTTCAAATCACTGTCTTAAAGTCAGCCAAATGGAACTAGGCTCCTAGGATAGATGTTCTGTGAGGTTAGAAACCCCGCAATTATGGGTACAAATCTGTGTGTCATAAATAATATCCTATTTACAAATAAACTTGGAAAAGGTCAGTGCATTTTCTCTGCTCTTCTAAAGCTGTTCCCTTTATTTATTAAAGCGTTTGGGTTACAGATTATCTTTCTACCTTTATTAATGTTTCCTCTGCCTGGAAACCAAAACTGTACTTAGAAACAATGAATGACTGGCTTATTTTATTGCATATTTAAGGACTTTTAAAAATCATTTCATTTATGAATTTGATTACTGTCTTGGGGAAAACATTTACCAGCCAAGGAGAGGAAGCAAGAAGAGACAGAACCTTACGTTTGGCAAGAACTGCAGCATCATCATAGGAAAATATTAGGCAAAAATTTAACCTTGTCTCTTAGAAAAACAGAATTTATTTTTAAAGGATTCAGTGCTCTGAAAAAAGTTATGTTATTAATATAAATAATTAATAATAGAAGTTGAAGTTTCTGGTTGTGCGTGGTGGCTCATGTCTGTAATCCCAGTAGGCTGAGGTGGGAGGATTGCTTGAGGCCAGATGTTTGAGGGTAGCCTGGGCAATGTAGCAAGACCCCATATCTACAAAAAGTAGAAAAATTAGCTGGCCCAGTGGCTCAAGCCTGTAGTCCCAGCTAATCTGGAGGCCAAGGTGGGAGGATTGCTAGAACCCAGGAGTGCAAGCTGCAGTCAGCTGTGATCATGCCACTGCACTCCAGCCCAGGTGACAGAGTGAGACTCTGTCTCCAAAACAAAATAAAAATAAAAACATTTTTTAACCATGTAAGAAACTTTATTTAGGAAACTCCTTGAAGGCAAAAAAGGTGGCTCTACTGAGAACTGGATAATGCAGGTTCTTTCTTGGGATGGGCTGACTCACCCAGCCCCGACCCTGCACTGCCCTCGGAAGCAGAGAAGGTCAGTGCTTCCAGAGGGGGCTGGAGTGCCATCCCTCCACGGGGAAGTGATCTGTGGCAGAACCATGACTCAGGGCGGCTCTGCAGCTCTCAGGGCCTGCCCAGCAGAGGGGGCGGCTGCATCTTCCTCTGTGTCTTCCTCTCTTCGCTACCCCTGCCCTGTGAGCACTGGCACACCTGCAGGGTCTCTGCCTGCCTTCTTCCCTGCCTTCCTTCATTCCCCACTTCCTTCTCCTTTCCCACTTCCTTCATTTCTTCCCTCCCTCCCTTTCTCGCCCCTCACTTCCTTTCTTCCCTCCTTCCTTCCAAATTCTCTTCCCAAAATCTATTTTAATTATACAATTAACATAAAAATATTCTCATTGTTGAAAATTAAAAAATAAAACTATACTCAGCTATTCCTTGACCCCTATCCACAATGCCAGTCTCTCTCCTTGGAGGCAGCTCCCATTTTCAGAGTGTAAACAGTCTTCCTTCCAGACCTTCTGCTATGCAACTACATGCTCACGGATGTTCTTTTGCCTGTGTGAGTGTCTTAACTTAAAGGATGTTGTACTGTATGTACTATCCTGCAATTTGCTTTTTAAAAATATTTTAACATTTAATTAAATCTTAAATAGGTATAAATTAAGCTAATATAGGTAAGGTATGGAGAGTAACAGTACAATAAACACGTATGCATCCAACACCCGGTTTAAGAAATATTATGGAATCTTGCTTTTGATTTGACAGCCCTCTGCTTCCTTTAATCCCACCCTCTTCTCTCCTCTTTCATACGAATTTTGTGTTTTTCTTTCCTTTACCTTTCTTAATCATTTTCCCACGTGTGTTTCACCCCTAAAGAATATGTTATATGGTTTTTCTCATTTTGCATTTGATATAAATTGGATTAGATCTGGTTGCGGAGGTGTGTGTTGTGTGCGTGTAGCTGTAGTTTATTCATTTTTCTGTTCTGTGATAGCTCATTGTATGATCACACCACTAATAATGTATACATTCTGTTATTGTTTATAATTTAGATGGCTTCTAATTTTTGCTATATATATCTTCTTGTGTAAATCCTTTGATGGGCATGTACAAAAGTTTGCTATCTAGAGCACATACCTAGGTCCTGTCTGGTCAATGGGTAAGCACATTTTCAATTTAATAGATAATGCCAGATTGTTTTCCAGAGTGGTTGTATCAATTACCACTCCTGAAAACAGTGTGTAAAAGTTCCTATCATTCCACATCTGCCCAACCTTTGGACAGATTTTTAAATTTTTGGCAATTAGGTAGCTCTGAAATAGCACCCCTTTGCTTTAACTTTTATTTCCCTGATAGCTAATGTGGTTGATCATCTTTTCCTCTTCTGTGAAGGACTTATTAAAGTTTGAGGGCCGTTTTTCTAGACGGTTATTTGTCTTTTGGGGGAGAGGGGATTGTAGGACTTCTTTATATAACCATCATACTAACTTAAGCCCTGGTTGGTTGTATGTGTTACTAATACAACTATCTTCTCCCAGTTTTAGCACATCTTTTTACTTTCTTTTGATGTCTTATGATAAACAGTTTTTAATTTTAATCTAGTCAAATGTATTAATATTTCCCATTTAAGTTTGTGGTATTTTGTCTGTTTTTAAGAATTCTTTCCTTCCTCCAAGATTATAAAGGGAGCCTGCTTTTGTCTTTCATAAGTTTATGGTTTTGCCTTTCACATTTAAGATTTTAATCTAGGTAGACTTTTTTTTTCTGATGACAAATATGATTCAATTTTCATTGTTTCCGTATGAATAATCACTTAACACTGCTGCACTTACTGAAAAGGGCATATTTCTCTGTCGATTTGCAAAGCCAGCTCCGCCATAGCTCATGCTTTCACATACACGTGAGTGTGTTATATTTTGTTCTATTTGGTGATTTTTCTTGTGCAAAAAGCATTCGATCCTATTTGTTATGAATTTATATTGCCTTGATATTTAGTAGGGCAAATCCCCTGCCTCATTTTCTCTTATGAGTGTTTTGCAATGTTATTTATTCTCCATTTAAAATCATCTTACCAAGTTTCGTCAAAAGGAACCAAACAAAAAACAAAAAACTGTTGTGCTTGTGTTGGAATCATTGAATCTGTAGATGATAATGGGGAGAACTGATATGCTTATGGTATTAAATATACCAGTTTATGGATATGGCATATAGTTTGCTTTGGTTTGTTAACATCTCTCAATCGCTTGAATTTGGGTCACTTGAATTTAAGTTCCTGGTTTGAGGTTTGTTGAAGCAACCCAAGATATGAATTCAGACTAATAACATGTGGGGTCTAGTTTGTGGTTATAAAATATGGGTGTGTGCTGAGATTTGAAATAGGCAAATTTCTTCACTAGGATGGTGGGGGAGAAGGGGGAGGATATATCTCCAACTCCCCTTTACACTGAAGATTTAACCTTTTATGGCGCCAGAGTTAGGCAGAGGGTGGGGAGTGGTTTATCCTCATCCTCTTCCATCTATCTTTCAGGATAAGTCCTGGGCTTTGACTTCTGTACTCCTAAGCCTCCATGTGCACATGCTCATGTGCACACACACGCGCACACACACACACACACCAGGAAGGACACATGCCCTCAACACAACCTTCTGCCCTGCTTACCTTCCTGGGTTCCCATTTTCATTTAGTCTTTGGCTTGGGGTTCCTCCGCTCTTGCCGTCTCATCAATACAACTTAAAACGTGTATTTCTATATTTGAGGCAGAATGTGTAGTTCTTGGCAGAAAGACGGGTGTCTTGCTGCCTCTAGCAATACTAACAAAACCTAATATGTGTTGAGGACTTAACTTATTCCTGGCCTGTATTTCATGGATTACCTATCTGACAACAGCCCCATGACATAGGGATGAGTGTTTTTGCTATTTTACAACTAGTTTATAAGGACTCATATCTAAGGGTCCCCTTGTAGTATAGTTTAACCATAAAATAAGGCTACATGGCATGAGTCTTGAACATTCTGAACTTTCTCTGTTCAGAATTATCTTCTAAATAGAACCCAATCAGCTCCAGGAGAGTAGCTTAAAGATGAGTTAAAATCCTGGTTGAGTATTACCTCTGAATGTTTCATATTGAATATTAGCTTGTCAACACAAGAATGATTTGAGCCTGTGGAAAAGGAAGGCACTTCCTGAGTCAGTAACAGGAAGCAAATATCTCATCTTAGAAGGAGACCAAGGCTCTTACACAGTTGTCAGTATAAAAGGCCTTTGGAGGACTATTCTGTTAAATAGGAAAAATGTCTACTCACTCATGACCCTAGCAAAGTGGAAGATTCGACCTGAAAATTGTCCCTGTTATTGTTTGTCCAGTCAAGGTTTGATAGAAAGCTCACCATAAATATTTGTTTCATCATATTCAGGACATTAGATGACTCTTTTTCAAAAATGAATTTGTCACATTAAAAATAATCCTCAAAAACAAAAGCACGCAAACAAACATATCCTTGTGAATTCTATTAAATATCATGAGTAAATAATCTTTTCAGCACTGTATTGAACAACGTAATGGGAATAGCCTATGGTTATCTTTGTTTAGGGATGCTCTCCATAGAGTCTTATTCCAGAACAAAAATTTCAAGCAAAACATAACACACTGGCTCTGTTTACTATTCCACATGACATTTTGAGTCCAGCTATGATTTGACAAATTTTTAGACTTCACAAATAGATTTCTTTGTAAAACTCCAGGGATTTAAACATTGTCAAAAACTTCATTGGGATAAAGGCATTCTTAACTTATCAGAACTGTGTCATGGGGTGAAAGACATCTTACTTTTCAGGGAGTGATTTGTATTTAGTGGAAGCTGCATTTATTACACGTGCTTTGGCGATGTGGTGTACATTTCTGTGAGCATAACCCTTATAATATAACCATCCCATGTTGGGGTGAATATGTTTTGGCTCAAGGACAAAAAAACATTTTTTACTTCCATCGCTCCCTTGTTTTCTTTCGTGTCACTGCTACAGTCAACATAACAAGAGACTCGCTTTTATGAAGAAAAATAATTCATCCATGGAATTTGTCAGGGGAGACAAAAAGCATAGATGTGTCTGTACCCACTCATGTGTGAAGTTACAAAGCGACTGATAGCTCTAAGTACATAATCTTCAGTGGTGTGCTGTCCTGCATTAGTTGCATTAGAGTGAAAACTGGCCACTCAGATGTCCTTGTGACTGTAACTAAAGAGCTCGTTCCCTTTATAAAGATGTAGAACACTAGCACTTTGAAGATAGTAAGCATTAAGAACGTGGCTTAAATGCCTATCTCATTAACAAGTCAAGTGAAGTTTAGTTTTGAGGTCATTTGAAAGATTTAACTTCACATGTTTATCTTCTGTGTGTGGTATATTTTTGGTTATTTATTATATGAAATAACGAAGTCACCTAACATCCTTCCAGGAATGTCAGAGGATAAATATGTACACACACCACAAATTTACATGACACGGTTGTATCTCAATCCAGGAAGACAGAAGACTTGATTAAGTGCAACTAAATAAACATTTCTTTCAATTAGAACTCGTAAATTTTTGACAAGAAAAATTTAAAAAATTTTTCATTGTTATTGGTACATGGAGGTTGTTTTTCTTTATATCTTTAAAAACTTTGGCATTCTTAAAGGAAGTATACAAAATAATAATATCAAGAAAATGAAGAGCTAGTATGCAAAATATGGGTAGCAATGTGTGCTATCTTTGGTTCGTAAAGAGGATGGTCCTAGACCATCAATAGGGCACATACCGGAAGTTGCTTTGCCAGGAACAGCAAGGATTTTACTCTGAATAATCCTATTGCACTATCACATTATGACCAATAGCAGGAGGCTTTTATAGGGAATTTGGAATTTGAGGCTTTTGGCATCTGTCATATATTTTGATTTTTTTTTCTAAAGAGATAATACTAATAAAATTAAAAGTGATTTTGATCCCAAAAGACACTGTTTCCAGCAAAGACAAGATTTTAAAAATACAAATTACACCTTAAGTTATAACCCTAACACTGATCAACTAACTTTTAAGTGTATGACATGAAAAAAATTACAAGAGGAGGGAAGGGAAGAGGAAGAGAAAGAAGAAGGAGGAGACTGAATGCTGAATGCAGACTCACTCCCGTGGAACAGCAATGCGCACGTGCAAAAGACACTGACACCACAGAGTTGCTGTGACAGGGACCCCCAGTTGCCTGCAATGCACTCACTGTCTCCTCCTCTCTTTTGTCAGTGGGTGACAATTTATAGCTGGGCATGCCGCCATCTAGCCACAAAACTGTTTGTCCAATTCTCCCTTGCAACAGTAAGATATAAGTAGATCTGTCTTGTGGGGCTTCCACATGTCTTGGCCCATGAGGACAAGGTCTACTCCCCAGACATGGTGGCACCAGGATTTCTGATGCTGCCATGTCCAGATTCCTGATGTCATGGAGCTGGCAGTCCAAAACTAAGACTGCTTATCTTCAGACTTATTTCACATGAGAAAGAAATAAACTTTCCTCTTATTGTATTTATTTTTTAGAGACAAGGTCTTACTATGTTGCCGAGGCTGGACTCAAACCCTTGGGCTCAAGTGATCCTCACACCTCAGCCTCCAGCATAGCTGGGACTACAGGTAGGCACCACCACCAGGCTTTCCTTGCATTTAAGCCACTATTTGGGGAGTTTCTCCTATTTGTAGAAAAACCAAATCCTAACAGTTACATATGCTTAGCACTCTGAATATTACCAAATCTGGCTGGGCTCAATGGCTCATGCCTGTAGGCCTAGCATTCTGGGAGGCTGAGGCCGGTGGATCATTTGAGCTCAGGAGTTTGAGACCAGCTTACGCAAGAGCAAGATCCTGTCTCTACCAAAAATAGAAAAAATTAGCCAAGTGTAGTGGTGCATGCCTGTAGTCCCAGCTACTCAGGAGGCCGAGGCAGAAGGATCACTTTGAGCCCAGGAGTTTGTGGTTGCTGTGAGCTAGGCTGAAGCCATGGCACTCTAGCCAGAGCAACAGAGTGAGACTCTGTCTCAAAAAAAAAATAAAACAAAATAAATATTACCACATCTTTTCATACTTATTATTTCTCTATAGATTAAAAGAAAACCTATAATATGGGTAGAGGAAATATTTTTATCTCCATTTTGTAGGTGACGAAGTGGAGGCTCAAAAAACATGTATATTTTGTCCAAGTTCAGAAGGCTTTTTAGGGCAGGAGCAAGTCTACAGTTCATGCCTTCTGGCCATAATCTTACCTTCCACTACACCATGAATTCTCTCTGGCCTTTTGGAACTAGCTTACTAGCATTTTTGTTGTACAAATAGTAATTAATATTTGTTGGCCGTTTGCTATGTGCTAGGTGTTACTGTCAGTTCTTTAGCTGTAGTAATTTAGTTGAAATTCATAGTTCCATGGAATAGACACTATTAATTATCCCCATTTCACACATAGGAAACCTGAAACTAAGACGTAAACTAGCATAAGGTGACCTGGTGATTAATGGCAGGGCTGTGACCTGAACTCAGGCAGATTGGTTTCAGAACAGGAGAGCTTCCCTTGGGTCCCCTGAGAAGATGAAGGAAAATGCATCACGACTGATGAACTGTGGAATTTCTGCTACTAAGCATATGATAATGCCAAGTGTTGAGGGTATTCATGTGAGAGAACCTCCTCACAGTCAGTGCCAAGAGGGAGAGTTTTATAATACTGTGTTCATCCTTCAGTTGCTTGAGAGAAGCCAGACTCTGAGTTAAATTATCTCTTCTTCCTGCCTCTGATCATATGATGTTTTGATCTTTTTGAGTTAATGATGTTTTTAGGTAAAGTAGGTAATAGCCTAGAATATTTGGAGAATGGGAAAATAGTTGTGCTCCTGAGTTACATATTCAGAGAAGATCAATTTCAAAAGTGTAACAGCACTCTGGGAGGCCAAAGAGGGAGCATTGCTTGAGGTCAGGATTTCTAGACCAGACTGAGCAAGAGCAAGACTCTATCTCTAACAAAAAAGGAAAAAAAGAAAAGAAAAAAAATTAATTGGGCGTGGTGGTGCGGGCCTGTAGTCTTAGCTACTCGGGAGGCCGAGGAAGGAGGATCACTTAAGCTCAGGAGTTTGAGGTTGCAGTGAGCTATGATGATGCCACTGCACTCTACCCGTAGTGACAGAGAGAGACCCTGTCTCAAAAAAAAAAAAAAAAGCAAAACATTAAATTAAACAGATATATATGAATGTATCATACCTAGACAGTGCCTGGAATGCAGTAGGTACTCAATAAAAATGGTAGCAATTATCTAAATGGGTCTCTGGATGCTGTACTGTGTAGTATACGTCTGTTTGATTAATTTGGTGGCTGCTTAGCCTTCATAACCTCCTTCATCTGGTAACAACAATTGGATTCTCCACTGAAAGCCATTTTTCCTCTCGGTCCATGTGATTCTTGTAGAACTGAACAGAGGCCTTTTCCTGAGATGAATGCAGGGCCCAGAGTTGATCAACAAGAATCGCAGTCAGCAGGTAGCTACTGCCATTCAGGTCTGTGTAAATACATACAGTAACAGAAGCAACTCTTCAGAGGATGGAACTCATTCTTTTTAAACAGTCCAAGTGGGGTATTTCAGCGTGACCGCGCATCAAGCAGAAACATGGCTGCCATGAGAAATTTGACTTCCAGCATTGTATTGACCACCTAGGCTTTTAAGATTTGCCATAACACGAAGTTCACCTGTATAATCAGCTCATTCTCCATTATTATATTGGAGAAGGTCTTACTCACTGGAGGAGGGAAAATAAAATTTTAAAAATCATCTCCAGGATACTACCCAGAAAAACAGCCCGTGTTGTCAGACAGAATGACAAAGCCACCATTATTTATGGGCTGCTGGCTTCGAGCTTAGTTACTCTGACAGCTAAAATGGGACACTAGAGGACCTGTGTCCTAATTCTCTTATGAGAATGACATGAAGCGAAACCTACAGTCAGAAAGACTTGCTAAAATGATTGTTTTTGTTTTTGCTTCTTTTCATGGAATGAGATACAGATCTCTCAGAAAGCTCTTTGGGGGAATTTTATGCCAGGACCATGTGAAAAGTTTCAGGTGAGCTGTAGCCGTTGCTAGGGAGATGCTCAGGGGAGTCCTCGAAGTCCAGTCTTCAATAGATGATGGCGAGTGAGTTCTCCCAAAAGCTGAGGGCTAAAGCAAGGCAAGAATGCAAACCGGCTTTGGGGAAAGAGAAGTCGTGGGGTTGTGTTCAGCATGGAAACTGCCTAAATGGTTGTTACTGGCTTCACCTGGGAGAACGGGAGTCTAGAAAGAGCGGAGAGCCAAGAAGGTAGCAATGTAAATCACAGCTGTTTTTGCAGATTAGCTCAGGAGTAGTCCTTTAAAAAAGAAAAGGAGGGAGAGAGAGGCACTGATCTTTTAATAAAGAAGGCAACTCTCCTCCCCAGGAAACAGATAGATAAGGAAGCCTCCAAGGGTTTGGATACAGTGTGAAATCACGGAGCCTGGAGCCATACATAAGTCTAGGGGTTGTTGCTAAGGCCTTGGAGATGTTGCTAAGGATTTCTCCTTTTGAAGCCACAAAGGAGGAAAAGGAAGAATCATAATACCAAAGGATTAGTGAGATGGGTACCAGGTTCTGACTTGGACCAGAGATTCTTAAGTGGGAGCATACACACTTGCCCTGGAGGGAGAATCAAAAAGTTTTAGATTCTGTAGCTCGTGGGAGGCCTTAAACATCCTTCAATAATTTCCTATTGCCTTAAAAATAAAATCCAAACTCTTCATCACGGCCTCCAGGACTGAGCACCAGCTGGTTCTAACCTTTCCCCCAGCCTCATCTTAAGATGGAGCAGGGAGACCCTGAATTATTAGTCTGTTTTGCATTGCTATAAAGAAAATACCTGCGGCTGGGCAATTTATAATGAAAAGAGGTTTATTTGGCATATGGTTCTGCAGGCTGTACAAGAAGCATGGCACCAGCATCTGCTCTGGTGAGGGCTTCAGGGAGCTTCCAACCAAGGCAGAAGGAGAAGGGGGAGCTGGCGTGTCACATGGGGAGAGAAGGAACAAAGAGAAAGAGGAGGTGCCAGGCACCTTTCAACAGCCAGCTCTTGGTGAACTAATATGGTGAGAACTCACTTGTTACTATGGGAGGATAATGACCCATGCATAAGGGATCATGCCCCCCATGACGCCGACACCTTCCACTCGGCCCCACATCCAATACCGGGGACCAAATTTCAACATGAGATTTGGAAGGGCCAAACATCCAAACCATATCAGACTCCTCTCAAGGGACTGCTGGGCCCCCAAGCATGAAAATAAATGAAACTCTTGA
>CAUYMX010100093.1:0-18070 GCA_963573855.1 Lepilemur septentrionalis | reverse complement strand
TAAATTAATTGTCCAACTAAAAATATATAGAAAAAATTAGCCGGGAATGGTGGCACATGCCTGTAGTCCCAGCTACTTGGGAGGCTGAGGCAGAAGGATTGCTTGAGCCCAGGAGTTTGAGGTTGCTGTGAGCTAGGCTGATGCCACGGCACTCTAGCCCGGGCAATGGAGTGAGACTCTGTCTCAAAAAAAAAAAAAAAAAAATTTCTTTCTCTCAATTGTTTTGTTGCATATTCTTCCAGTGAATTTGTTGGTGTGTTTTTTTTAAATACTTTCCACCCGAGGTGGGTTGAACCCACGGATGCGGGACCCGAGGACGGGAGGGCAGACTGTGCCACGTTTTCTTTCTTCGTTCTTCCACCAGTGGACGCTTGGGTGGCTTCTAATGCAAGCAGTTTTGATGATGGTGGTATCTTTCATGCCATGTGCTCCAAGACTTGTTTTTAAAATATTGTAAATTGTATTACACTTTCCTTAATTGATCCCTTGACTTTAATTTTTGGCACAATTTCATAGGTTGTCAGAGAAAAACCAGAGGAGGTTTTAAATGAGTCTGGGTAGGAATTAAAAGAGACATGCATGCTGTATTTGCATAGTGACCTTTTACGTTAAGAAAAGTCATAATGAATGTCTCAGAGTGATTCAAGCCACGGTTGCTCTTCATGCTTCCAGACACCGGCACACATTGCCTTGCCTTTCTGGGAAGAAGGTGGCATGTTCAGGAAAGGCTGGACACAGTCTGAGTGCGGCAGGTCCAGCCCAGCGGGGCTCTCTGCTGGGGAGAGAGCTGACTTAAGATGATTTACTCTGATGAGGGGACCTGGAAGGTAACTGGAAACAATAAGTACTGGGACCCCATTTTAGCACTTGTCTACCTCATGTTGAGTGAGAAAAAGCAGTGCTATCCACATAGGTGGCATGATCAGCTACTTAAACATTAAATTTAATAATTTGGCTTTTAGAATGTGATTTCCCTCTCCCCAGCACTAGCAGTGATAGAGAGTTATTCTCCTTACAGTTCGGCCTACGGGCACTCATGAGCAGTGTTTTCTGGTGTTGTGCTGTTTAAGCCAGAGAAGCCATGTGTGGAAAAGGGCGAGCTGCTTGTTTGGGGAATGTTACACCTGATGTGTCATTTAAAGTGTGTGTGCGTGTTCATGTGTTTGTGTATATGTGATTGTACCCTTCAGAACTAGTAATGGATAAGCTAATTCTAAAGTTCATATGGAGCAGCAAAAAAAAGCAAGAATAGAAAAAGTGTGTAAAGGAATATTGAGGAGGGACTATTGCCAGATATTAAAACATTTAAAAAGCTATAGAAAATTTTTGTTTTTTGTGTGTATGTATATGTATGTTTTTTCACCAGCTTTATTATAGAATGACCTACAATAAATTTTATATATTACTCACAAAGGTACAGTTTGACAAATGTGTATACAGCACAGACAGATCTCTGGGTTGCTGTGTGTTAGGAAAAGAAGCCAGGAGTACAGAGCAGAGTGGACCACATTTGGGGATTCCAAGCAAAGGACACAAAAGCACATATAACCATGTTCATGCTCATGAGACAACTGTCCACAGTGTTTCCCGTCTGGGAAGCAAGCTGGGTCTGGGCACCCTTTATATCACTTGAATTCCTCTGGGAATAAATTACCTGCAGAGTGTACTGCGTCAGGGGCATGATACCTGTATAGGTAATTTATTCCCAGGGGAAGTAATTACCTATAATTAAAATTAAAGGTAAAGCAGCTTCCTAATCTTTCGGTCCAAAATTCCATAGTATTTGAACCTTCTGAAGTGGCAAGAAGACACTAGTTTTAGGCGTTTTGGTCTTTTGGTCCTCTAGATAGGATATAAATTAACTGACCTATTTTTCATAAGGTCTGTTTTGCCACAAAGCTATACCCCAAGAAAGGGATTGGAGTATCTCCTATATGCTAGGTGCTGTATATTTTCTTTCTTTAAAAGTGACGTTAAATACTATGTATTTCTTTTACAAGGTTGTCTTACCTGTATGCACACTGAATCTTCATAGCCTTCTAAGGGATTATTAGGTGGGATTATCTCTATGTTGCAAAGATACCGAAGGCTGAGAGGTTTAGATTATTGACTGTGCAAAACCACAAAGCTCAAAAGACACCTGGTAGCAGCACTTAGTTCACCAGATTTCTTCCTTCAGTGCATAATCATCGGTTGAGGTTTCTCGGGTGACTGCCGTGTTAGAGCCCTGGGCTGGGGGAATGTGGGCCTCAGGGTGACTTGGTTGGCTCCTGGCCCCACATGTGGCGTTTTGCTTAAGGAAGTTTCTTAATATTCCAGAGCAGAAATTCCTCCACCCATCAGATGGGGAGAGCTATTTTCCGGGGCTATAGTGGAGTGAGTCCAAGGAGGGTCCAGCACACAGCAGGTGCGCTGTAAATGCCGGCTGAATTTGGGTGGCTCGTGGATCAATTGTGCAAGATCAACACTTACGAAGCCTGGCTCAGTTTCAGAACTTCATGGTGCCTGGGCTTCTGTTTGTGGAGTGCTTTCTGGTGAAAAGTCATGAATCACATGAGTGGGCCTCATTTTGTGTCCAGGCTCTTCTGAGGACCTTGCAGGGGCTGCAGACACGTGCCCCTGACGCACTACACTCAGAGCCAGGTGTATGGCCTCAGAGGTCTGACCCGTCCCCAGAGAGGGGCATGAGGGACTTCAGCCTGCCCTTAAAGTCCCTTTCTTAGTGTATTAAATTACTTTCAAAATATTTCTTTAGCAATTTCCTCTTTAATGTATTTTTGGCTGTTCTTTTCCTCCTGAAGACTAAGGGCTAAGATAGGAACTGAATTTGCTTGTCATTATGTAGACTAGATTGATTTTGCCCTTGTCTTAGAAAAGTGGAGGGTTTTTGGTCTGTTTTTTATTATATAATAGAAATTGTGACATTATTTATTCCTTTTCTCTCTAACCAGAAAAGGTCAGTAAGCCTTTTAGACTAGCTGAGGTCTTGGTGTAAGTTTGATGCCTAATATCAGCAAGGCCCGGCGGAGGCCGAGCTACAGCCGGGCCGCACGGCCACTGCCCGCGGGAAGCGGCCAGAGTAAGCGTGCCATGGGTTGGGCCAGTGGGCTTTCTCGCTGCTCTGTGTTTCCGTCATGAATACTCTAGACTCATTGCTGTGCTCATCTGATCCTTCTGCAGATGAACATATCACCCGCATCTCTCGCCAGTCATTATGAGGAAGATTTTAAGCAAGACATGGCAGCCTTGAAGGTAAAGCACGTGGCTGAGTCTTCCTGCTGGAGGACGACAGGCCAGAGGAGCCAGCTGGCCCAGGGATGCAGACAGTACAGCTCACGGCTCTGCTTTCTTCCAGGTGCTGCCGCCCACAGTGTATCTGCGGGTAACTGAAAATATTCCTCAGATCATCTCTTTTATTGAAGGAATAATTGCTTGTGGGCACGCCTACTCAACGGCAAAAGGTAGGGTTTACGTCATTAAACTGACCATCGGGTAACACCGATGGGATTTGGAGAAACTGGGCACATGTTTATGAGTTGTTGGAATGCACCAAACATTTTACTGTCTGTCTTGATGTAATTCCTACAGCAGAAATGTGGGGTTTCTGTGGTGTCATGTGTCTCTACAAAGCTTTTGAATCAGTTCTTTCTAAACACAGTTTCCAATCCCAGGAAGAGGTGACCGTCTGGACAGCTGGTCTTGGTAGCACTTGTGGAGGCTGGGTGGCAGCTACACAGCTGCTCGTTGTAGTGTTCTGTCTTTGTTTAGAAATTTTCGTAGCACAAAGTTGGAAATAAACGCAGACCCTCCAGAACCCCCCTCCCTCCCTCCTTGTGGAGGGCCTGCGGGGTCGTCTTCTCTGTGGCTGTCCTTCTCGGGCCATGGAGGATGACCTGCTGGCCACATTCTGAGTCCTCGGAGTGTGGCTCTGGATCAGAGGAGCCCTGGCATCAACACCAGGCCCGAGACGGTGAATAATTCCCGACAGTGTCCCACGTCCTCTCCATGCTAGATTTACTCAGCTGTCCCCCGATGTCTGTCACAGCCGACGCCCACGTCCCTGCATCTTAATCTACTCAAGGGCGTTTCTTGAGAGTGCATATGTCAGTCTCTTAACCTCCTAGTCTGCTCACTTTTCTCCTCCTCATGGACTCGTTCAACGCACCAGCAGGGCCAGTTGTCACACAGAACATCAGGGTTTGCACGGTCAGTTCCTGCTGGTGGTGCTGTTGGCTTGTAGGACGCTTCTATCTGGTGGTCCCCGGGTAAGGCTGGTGTCCTGGCATTTTGCTCTTCTGTGATCTTGTTGAATTCCACCAGACCTGCCCCTGCTCACTTTTTTTTTCTCAATCCAAGTCCTCCCGTCCTGCACACCCTCACTACAGACTGATCTCTCATGGGAAGTCCTCTTCCCCCAGCCGTATAGCTAGAAGTGAACTGTCTTTCTCAGCCTTGGTATCTGTACTGTACCATCCGGTAGCCAAGTCGATGCTGCTGTGGTTTGCTGTTCAGTGCGTGCACGTTTTGTCCCCATCTAGATTGTAAATTCTCAGATGGTAAGAACCTTTTGCTTTTCTGAGTAACCCATTAGACTGTCCCGCCGGGGCTGCCTGCAGATGTGCTGTGTTGAAACATTTGTTGCAAGTCAGTAACAACCTATGAAGCACCACACCAGACACTGTTCACCCGCCTCCTGGCACCTTCCCTTCCTGAGTCTGACCTGGGAGCACCCGTACCTACCCATGTGGGAGTACTACAGCTTTTTATTTGTCTAACTTGGCCTATTTAGATTTTGTTTACAAGAAAAATTTTTTTAAAGAACTTAGGTGATTGGACTGGAGTTTGTGCCAGAAAACACAGGAATTATTTTTCTACTGTCGTGTAACTTGAAGTAAGACGTGTAAGCCTGGGCTTCTGTTTTAGAAATAAACTGGTGGATATTCCTGAGGTGCTTAGGATTCGCATCCTCACATGCTTTAGGAGTGAATGCTGCTCGTTTTATTGTTTTATTACTACGTTTTATTGTAAATTTTTAATGATAGTGAAAGTATCGGTAATGCAGAACACACTTAGGTTCACTCAGACCCCAGTGGTTTGAACTTTGTTACAATTCCACAAGGGCTTGGCTATAATTTGATCTTTGGCCTATTGGTGGAAAACAATTTGTTCAGCAAATTGATGACAGAAACAAAGGAATGGGGAAATTTTCTCTATTTAAGGGAGCAGTTTCTCTCTTCTTTGGGAGTGTTTTTAAAGCACTGTCTACATTCTGACTTCATGGATAGCCCCTCCCCAGGGCCTGCCTGTCTCCTCTGCTGTCCCTGGCTCCATCCCCAGCACCTGGCTCCAGTTCAGCAGTCAAGTCTGAAGGACCAGGGAGGACTCCGGGGGTAGGGCTGGCCCCGGGGCACCTGGAAGCCACTCTGCCCCTTCCTCCTACTGCTGTGCCGAGGGGCCTGTCCTGTCCCCACACACCGAGGATATGGTGCAGGTCCTTGGTGCTGCCATGTCTACCAGTCGAGAAGCTTCCTTGATCTTGGCAAGACCAGTGTCCCCAGTAAGGATAGTGCAGATACGAATTAGTAACTATGTTAGTAAAAAAAACATGAAGATTCAAAATTAAAAATTTGTAAAGGTTAAAGATTACACCCACACTTGGGCCCTAATGCCGACCACATGTTGTTAACTGTGGTTGGTGGGTGCAGATCTGATACTGGGGGTGGCCTGTTCACGACCTTGACTGGCACCATCTCCTTCCTGGGGAGAGATGTGCTGTGTGGCAGCCACGGCCAGCCCGGGGGCATGGTTAGTGCTCGCTTCTTGGTGGAGCTCCCCACTCTGTGCATTTCTTTCTCAGCTCTGCTTCCTTGTACTTCATAGTTGGACGTGGCAGGGGTCAGTGCACGGGTCTCTGGCAAAGGTTGTTTTTGACCCTTGGTCTGAGAATGTAGGTGTCTCAGCAAAGGAACAGCCTTCCAGGTACTTCCAGCATGCAGAGAGTGGTTTTAACCTAAGTAAAGAGGTAGTCTCAGGAGATCTGGGTAAAGAAATAGTGTCTTTGTTGGTTGGTTTGTAACTTAAAGCCTTTACTCAGCTGAATGAAGGCCAATGATTACAGTTTACTTTTCTCTGTTAAAAAAGTTTGTCTGAACATGTTACAAAGAACTTTATGTCTGTGTTTTCACTCTCACACACATACACACATGGTGTGTCCAAATGCATGCTTTTATACTATAGTATTGTTGTTTTTAATTCTGGTTAAAGAGATATTAAGCTGGGATCGGGCGTGGTGGCTCACGCCTGTAATCCTAGCACTCTGAGAGGCCGAGGTGGCATCACTTGAGGTCAGGAGTTCGAGACCAGCATGAGCAAGAGTGATACCCTGTCTCTACTAAAAATAGAAATTAGCTAGGCAACTAAAAATAAATACAAAAAATTAGCTGGGTGTGGTGGTGCATGCCTGTAGTCCCAGCTACTGGGGAAGCTGAGGCAGGAGGGATCCCTTGAGCCCAGGAGTTTGAGGTTGCTGTGAGCTAGGCTGACACCATGACATTGTAGCCTAGGCAACGGAGCTAGACTCTGTCTCAAAAAAAAAGATATTAAGCTGGGAATGGTGTCATGTGCCTGTAGTCCTAAGTGCTCTGGAGTCTGGGATAGGAGAATGGTTTCAGCTTGAATTCAAATCTGTAGTGCCCTATGTTCTCACCTGTGAATAGTCACCGCACTCCAGCCTGGGCAACATAGCAAGACCTCGTCTCTAAAAAAGTATCAATACACATATATGTGTGTGTATGTGTATATATGTGTGTACATGTGTGTATGTATGTATTAAAAAGGGCCAAAAGAAGGCCAAATGTCATTTTCTGTATTTAAATACTAATTATTTGTTAGATACTAAGCTTGTATCGGTGCTGATATTTTACAATGAGAAATGATGGATTCATAATTACCTTTATGAAACAGGCAATGTCTACTTCGATCTGAAGTCTAGAGGGGACCAGTATGGCAAACTAGTCAGCATGGTCCTGGATCCAGTCGGAGAGCCAGGTGAGTTGACTGGGCCCAGCCCCTGTGGGCCCCAAACCTCTGCCTTACATCTTGGTTCTGGGGAGGTGAGGTCTGGAGCATGGACCCCCACTTGCTCAGACACGGTGGTGGTGGCTGTAGACTGATCACAGCCATGTTTTAAATTTAATTTGGTTTCTTTGAATTGATAAAACTTGTGCAGCATACAGTTCCAACAGCAAGCGGAGCCTCTTCCACAGCGCCCAGCTCCTCTCCCTGAGGCCACGCTGGTCACTGATCTCCCCTATGCTTCTCAGGGTTTTCTGTGCATATAAAACCGTGCACACACCTGGTGTCTCGTTTTAACACCTTCTCTGTCTTGCTGTGATCATGTGTCAAATTCCCAATCTTGTTGAATCTATTCTGTGTGCTCTATTCTTTTCCACTAAGTTGTTAGGTCAAAAATCATCTTTATGAAGAAGAAACAATAAATGTAGTGTATAGAACTAATTAAAGATAATTGTAAAAGGTTACTGTTTAAGGGAACCAAACAAGAATAACAAGCAAAAACCCCAAAGACAAGTTGTTCAGTTATTGCTGTCTCCAGTCACTATCTTCCTGTCTCATGAACTGCGCCATTACAATCCAATCATTAATAGCATTGTTGGACTCCTCCTACTTTTACCCAGTCAGTAGTGTCCTGCTTTCCTCCCCATAAGGGCCAGAACTGAAAATCCTGGCTCATCCATGACAGGAGCTTTGGAAGCAGGCGTAGGTTAACCTTAGGAAGTAGAGGATTTGCTTTTCAAGTCATATGTTTTTGCATCAGCAACAGTCGTCAGTTTTTTTCAATTTTACTAGATTGTATATTTTAGAGCCATTTTAGGTTCACAGCAAAACTGAAAGTAAGATACAAAGAGTTCCCATAAGCCTCCTCCCCCCAGCCTCCCCCACTGTCTGCATCCCCACCAGAGTGGCCCATTTCTGCGTTCATTGTCGACACACCACTGTCACCCGAAGATCGTAGTTCGAGTGAGGGTCTACTGTTGGTGTCGTGCGTTCTGTGGGTTTGCATGAATGTATAATGACATGTGTCTACCATGGCAGTGTCACACAGGGCAGTTCCCTGCCTGCACTGAGAGTCCCACACCTGCCCCTGGAAACCACTGATCTTTTTACTGTCTCCATAGTTTTGCCTTTCCAAGAAAGTCATATAGTTGGGATCATACAGTATGTATCTTTTCAGATTGGCTTCTTTCACTTAGTAATGGGCATTTAACCTCCTTCCATATCTTTTCCTGGCTTGATAGCTCATTTCTTTTTCATGCTGAATACCATTCCATTGTCTGGATTTACAACAGTTTATCCATTCAACTACTGGGGGCATCTTGGTTGCTTCTAAGTTTTGGCAGTTGTGAATAAAGCTGCTATAAACATCCATGAGCCAGTTTTTGTGAGAATGTGAGTTTTCAGCTCCTTTGGGTAAATACCAAGAAGTGAGATTGCTGGATCATATGGTAAGAATATGTTTAGTTTTGTAAGAAACTGCCAAACTATCTTCCAACGATGCCGCACCATTTTGAGTTCCATTGCAGTTCTCAGTACATTCCTGTTTGTTGTGATGAGTGAGAGTTCCTGTCGCCCTACATCCTCACAGCAATACTTTTTAAACTTAAAATTATTTTCTTAAAGGAAAGCAACATATTTATATTATTTATAATGGTTCAAAATTAGGGAACATGTGAAACAGATAATAAAACCACTCATTCTTACATACAGTAAAAATATCTTAATGCCTTGGTGTTTATCATTTCTAAGAAATAGTGCCTTTTTTAAAATTTTAGATTGTTATAATATCACAGTAATAGAAAACAACATAAAAAATGTCCAGTTCACTAAATTTTGGCAGGAGGAGACCCTGTGGCCTCCACCCAGTGGAAAAAGACAACATGGCAGTGGACTGAGTTCTTGGGGACCCACATCCCACTCCCTGGCCGCCAGCCCCGCCTGCCCCCTCCCAGAGCCCCTAACTGTGATGGTGGTCACCTGCTCACCCTTCTGAGTGGTTTTATTCCCCGGGCACGTGTCCCTAAGCACCAGTTTAGCCTTAGCTGTTCTATATTTTTGTATGTCGTGGATGTTTTTAGTCTGTGTGTTCCTCCGTCCCACTGTGCCCCTTGCGGTTCATTTGAAGCAGCGTCACGTGTCTCCCGGAATTTCCTCAGTTGGGGGTCTGCTGATTCTGTTCTTGTGGTGGTGTGTGACGTTTCCTCTGACCTGTGTTTTTTGCAAATTGGTAGTTTCACCTAGAGGCCTAATGCAGTTCTGGATTTCTGGAGAAGGCTACTTTATAGATGGTGCATTCTGCCTGTCCTCTGTTGGCAGCCCTCGCTGTGCTAGGCTTGCAGCCTTGATGGTGAAAGAGGTTGGGCAGTGATGATATTTCCCTTCTATCACTTTGTTTGTTTGCTGGAATACTTTTATGCAGACAGATTGTTATTTGGTTCTCAGTGGTACAGTTTGTATAGGAAAGGCAGGATATATGGATGTGCAAGTCTTTTTCTTTATTTACCAATTATCAAAATAAAGAGTTGGTTTGCGTGTCATTCTCTGAGAGTGACCAGTTGGCTTTTGTTAATCATTAGGAACTCGCGGACTTAAACATTGTGCTGTGCTTTAACCCTTCGCCAGCGTCATCCTTACTGGTCCTCCAATGGTCCCTTCCTGTGCCAGTGGAAGCTGCTGTTGGTTGACTCCCAAGTCCTTTAAACTCAGCCCTGTTGTAGTTGATAATTCTGTTGTTGCCTGTCTGCCGTGACAGGACACTCCAGGCTCATCTTTAAATAAGCATTTTCTCCTGGAGGCCCTGTTTTTCCTTAGTAGGAAATGGTATTTCCAGAACATGATGTGGGCGCAAGGTTACACATTGCTCTGACCTGTCGTTTGCAGGCCTTTTCAGTAGGCTGAGGTAAGAAATAAGTGTGTCTGCATATAAAATAAGATGCTGCGTCAGGTCACACTGATAGTCAGATTCAGGACCACGGGGTGTAATCACCTGTTCTGTTTCGCATCTGTATCTCCCTTTTCTGCGAGTGCAGATCCCCGGTGCGGCAGGGCCCAGTGGCCATCACTGCTTTATCCTCCATCCGGGTCCAGCAGCCCACCTGTGAGGACTGGCCACAGTGAGGGGGTTCCTTCCTCCCCTTTCTGGATCCAGTCCCCCGGGTCCACGTGTCAGCGCTTCTGCCCACGCTGCCTCCTGCCCCGTTCGCTCTCTGCCCTCCACCGTCTCCAGGTCAGCTTCTCGGCTGTTTGTTTTTGAAGCAGTTTCTGAGGGAAGACTCCTTCTTAGAGAACAATATCCCCTGAATTTTTGCCCATTAATGACATTGTGTGCCTTTTTATATGAAAGTCAGTTTGGCTGGAAATAAAATCCTTGGCTACATTTTCTGTCCTTAAGTCTCTTAAATATATGACTCCATTTTCTTCTAGCATAATGTGTTGTCATTAAAATGTGAAGGTTCTCTAATTTTCCATGCACTATGCATGAGTTGTGCTATTTGCTTGGGTGCCCAGAGGATTTTTTCTTTAAAGCCTAGTCATTTTGCTAGTAGTAAAAACATGGCATGTCCTGTCTGACCCAGAAAAAGTATCAGTGTCTGCACCAAAGAAGTTCAACATCTTTAAATTCATCACAGTTTGATAAGGTGCCTGCATCAGTACTCACAGGTGAGAAGGGTACTAGGGAGCATTGTACACTGTCAGACAGGACAGCAGGTTAGGAACACAGGTCACCTGGCTGGGGTAGGCAGCTTCCCCTCAACGGTGGCAGCCGCTCTAGCTCAGAACCTCTGCCTGGTCACCAGCGTATCACCTGATACCACGTACCTACCTCCTTCACCTTTCTTCCCTTTCATGGGGATTTGTCTCTATCGAGACTATTCAAAGGCAGTTTACACAGACAAGCTCCAAAAGTCCGTTGGGCAAGACTGTTAAAGCCAGGGCTCTGCTGCATGTCCATGCTCTGACCCATCACACAGGACAGGGACCCGTGCTCCCCACAGGGAGACGTGGAAAACAAGGTGTGTTTTAGGGAATGGCGATTTTATTTTAGAACCCTGTTCATGTTGCAGTGCATTTCTTCTCACACCAAACTGTCCCCCCGTGGCCTCCGTCCAGGCCGCCCCTCCCCTGGGATGGCGGCTGCCCTCCTGTCCATTTACCTGCTGAATCCCAGCTCCTTCCTCCCAACCTCGCCCCGCACCAGCCTCTGCAGAGCAGGCTCACATCCTCCCTCAGTGTCACACATGCCCTGTGTTACTGCCTGAGCTGTGTGGACCTGTGTGTTGCTCACCGGCCTGTACCCAGTGCCCGGCACATGGATGTGCGTCTCGGGGAGGGCCGAGCTGACTGCACATGCTAGTTTCCTCACCGTGTGGGCTGTTCTAAGTAGGAACAGCCAGCCTGGCGAAAGCTGCGGGGCCCAGAGCTGGATACCAGTGTAGCGTTTAATCTAGTACCAAGTTTGTCTGCAGGACTTACTAGAATGGGTGGGAAATCCTTGAAAGATCAGGCGTGATGCATCCTGAGAGCCCAACAGGCTCCTCGGTTCTCTTCATTCTGGAATGTAAAGAAAGCCCGATACTGACTGGTTGCATGACCTTGAACACATTGTTTGATCTTCCTCTCCCCAGTTTCCTTCTAGGATTGTGATTGATGCTCTGTGGTAATTTCCTCTTCACTCTATTTGATTCTTACCTTTTTGGAAAAAGTTACCCTGAAACTCAGTTACTGACAAGCCGACAATAGGAAGAAGAAGGAAGTGTGGGGACACTCAGCCCATCCACCCCAGAAACAGTGTCATTCTGGGTTGCGGTCCTGACCGGTCCATTCAGCTGGTGCCTTGTGCTCTGGCACCTCTGGGATGGAAGTGTTTGCTAGTCCTTCAGCCGCTGTGTGGGGAAAGAGAAAGGGGGATGGAGGAGGAGTGTGAGTGAGGTCACCTGGAGAAGGTACAGGCTCTTTGGGATGTGCGGTGGCCTTTGTGGGTGTGGCTATTTGAGGTCCCCTCCCACTGACGAGCCATTTGTCATTAGCAGGTGATTCTGACAAGCGTCATGCCAGTGATTTCGCGCTATGGAAGGCAGCCAAGCCCAAGGAGGTTTTCTGGGCCTCTCCGTGGGGGCCTGGAAGACCTGGCTGGCACATCGAGTGCTCCGCCATGGCAAGGTAAGGTTCCCACGCCGCTGCGTGTTTCATGTTGATGTTCAGGCCCATGCGGTGCCTGGTTTGGGCAGTGGAAGGTGTGGACAGGAGCAGGTGGAGCCTGGCACTGGTGCCTGCAGGTAGGTTGTCTGGGAAGAGATTCTTGGAGCATGACTCACCGTAGAAGGGAGACACAGCCAAACCCAGGATGCATTTAGTTTTCCCGACATCAGACATTAGCACTTCCTCTTTGTAGTAGAAAAGGCTATTTTTTATTAGGTCATTAAATATGACATGCCCAATTTTGAATCAAAGGTGTAGTTTATTACATCTCAAACAGGAAGCAGTACAATTAATCAAAGTGTGCGCCTCAACACAGTTTTGCCATCTTGACAGTAACTTGTTTATGCCAGCAGCAAAGAAGCCTGGAGAGTGAGTGGCAATGAAATTGCCAGAGGTGTTTTCCACAGCTTGTTGAGAATTGAATATTTTTCCTTGCAAGAAGTGGTCCAAAGCCTAGAAGTGGTAGTTGGTACAAAGTCTGGCGAAAATGGTGAATGACAGAGAGTTTCCAAGTCCAGCTTCTGTAGTTTGAGCAGCATTGTTTGCATGACATGTGGTCAAGTGTTGTGTTGCAAGAGGACTGGCCTGTCTCTGTTGACCAGTCTTGGCTGCTTAATCACAAGCATCCTCATCATTTCATCCAATTGGTTGCAATAGACATCTATGATCGATTAAACAGGTTTTATGAAGCTGTAGTGGATAATACCAGCGCTGGACCACCAAACAGACACCATTGATGAATATTCAGGTGTAGACCGTGTTTTGGCACTTCATCTTTATCCAACCATTGTGCTGAACACTTGTGATTGTCAAAAAGAATCTATTTTTCATCACATGTAACAATATGGTGTAGAAATGATTTGCCTTTTATGTCGTGACAGCAAAGAAAGGCAAGCTTTGAGACAATTTCTCTTCTGAAGCTCATTTAATTCATGCAGAACCCATCTATCTAGCTGCTTTACTTTGCCAATTTGTTTCAAATAGTCCCATATTGTTGGAATAGTAACATCAAACCTCACTGCTAATTCACTCGCAGGTTGAGATGGATTCGCTTCCGCTACAGCTTTCAGCTCATCATTATCCACCTTGGTCTCAGGTTGCCCATGTGGCTCATTTTCAAGATGAAAATCACCAGATGGAACTTTTCAAACCATTGACAAACTATGCATTCATTAGCCACGTCTTTCCCAGACACTTTGTTGATATTTTGAGCTGTCTGTGCCGCATTGGTTCTATACGGAACCCATATTGAAAATAACACGAATTTTTGACTTATCCATGGTTTCACAAAAATTGCTCTAAAAAAGTTTTGAAAGATAATCACAAGCCAAACCATGTGTCTGAAAGACTGAGGAAGTATCGTCACAATAAAAATAAAACAAGAAGTGGGTCAGAGTGAAATATCAGAGATATCAACTGTCAAATTTAGTACTTAAGGAAATTGGACATTTCATACTTAAAAATGATTTCCTGTCGCATGCTGGCAGGATCTGGGTATCTTAATCCCTGTCTGTAGCCGGTCCAGGGTGCAGGGCCCAGGAGGAGAGCACCGTTAGCCCTTTGCCAGGTGTTGTGACCACTTGCTCATGTCTAATCACAGATCTGTTTTTGACCCTGGGGTCCCCTCCACTGACCTTGAGTTGCCTTCTGTCAGTGAAGCATCTCTTCTCACTGTCCACCTGTGACTGCTGTCACCTGCCCCCCTGCGGCCCTACGGATGCTGCTGTCGAGGCCCCCACCGTGGCTGGTTCCGTCTGGAAACTCCCTCTCTGTCCTGGCGTCTGCATCTTCCTGGGGCCTCTCTGCCTTCTCTCTGACTCCTCCCCAAACACTCCTCACATGTTGGCACCCTGTGGTCTGCCTGTGTGGCCAGGTGCCCCTGGGCGTGGCACACACAAAGGCAGCACTCCACGGTCACCCTCTGTGCCGTGCACCTGCTCACCGAGCACCACACCCTTGGCTGTGTGGCCGCGTGGTGCTGCTCGTGTGGACACACCCTGCGTGAATGCTCCTGCATTCCCAGTGTTTTGCTATTACAAATATCCCTGTGAATACCCGTGTGTGTGTGTGTGTTTCCTGTTTGTAGAATCATTAACTCATAGATCTTAGTATATTTGATGTGTGTCAGTTCTTTGCAGATATTATAATGGGCACATTTTAAAATTAGAAACGTAAAGTATGATTAAGGTGAACATTTCAAGCGACTATTTTAAGATTGATAAATCCAGCCATCCTGATCGGTTGTTATATCCAGTGATGTGTGTTTTCTGGCTGGGCGGGAGTGACTGGGTGGGGATAATGGGATAGTGCTCCCCCATGAGAGACCCTGCTCCACTCACGGGTGCCCCAGACTGGTTTGGGTCCAGCCTGAGTGGGCTCACCCCATCCTACCAGGTGGGGGAGCCTCGTCTTCCACAACCTGCATATCCAAATTTTGTTTGTCCTTTGTAAGACCTGGAAGGAATTCTCCCTTTTCTGCCAAGCACACATCCTCTCCTGTAGTGATGTGTGTGTGACTCACCTGGAAATGCTTCAGTAACTCCTGAGACATCAAACTCTTGTTGGTGTGAAGCATAGATCTGAGTCTCCGTTTAAAAACAAACAAATGTCCAGCCATGGTCACACTGTAACTACTTATGTGTGTTTATAAATACTTGTTATAATAACAGCAGGCTATAGGATATACATTGGGTTGTAAAAAGATATTTATTTTTTAGATTCAAAGAATTTCTCTAAAGCAGGTAGAAAACATTTAGTGAGTTTCAAATGTAGTCTTACCATTAAACATTTTATTTTTGTTGAAAGATCTAAAGCATGAAAATAAACTATTATTCCTTCTCAGCTTTCTCTTACTTTAAATTAGGTCTAATGTAGAGATAAGAATCAAGGCTAAAACAGTGAGCACTGTGGCTCAGCTTTGTGAAATCCTGACGGTGTCACATCTGTGTCTGCTCTTTGTGAAAAGAAGTCATCCCTCCCTGGTTCCTCCCACCCCACTGTCTGCTCCCTAGCGTTTGGATTTCAGGGAGTGTGAGTTACTCTGAAACCATCACTGGGATGCAAAAGTAACGTATGACCATTGTTTCTATCGCATGTTTCTGCAGTGCCGCTCTGCTCAGGCGTGAGACCTGCGTGTGCAGGTCTTCCCTGGTACCAGGAGACAGGCCGGGTGGAGCAGGCAAGGACCTCAGCATAAGCACCTTGAAAACTCTTGTTTTCAACCATTTTAAGAAAATCCATGAGTGTCTGCACCCAGCCCGTTGAGCTCTCTGCTGGGGGAGTTTGAACCTGCCCTGGGCTCAGAGCGCCCTGTTGCACTGCCAGTCCCCTCAGGCAGCACTCTGCCGTGCCATGGGGCCGGAGCCGGCCGCCTTGTCTCCAGCAGGTTCCACTTGTGCTCTGCTCCATGGCTGCTCCAGTGGCAGAGCTTTGAGTCCTCTAGCCCAGCCTCGTTTCCCCCATCTGCCCTGTGAATTTTAGTGTGCAGATTTGCAGACCATGGGGTTTTTCCAGAATGCATAGCATAGCAGTGTGGCAGAAATGACAACAGGTGAGATGTGTAGCTTTGAATCCTTTTACCTTGTTATTCATATGTGACTGTTAAAATAAATTTTCAAAAGCCAAATGAAAAATGCTCATGATTTTATAGTTCTGTCTATTGTTAAAATTGGAAAACCATTGAGGTCATTTTGTAAGTTTTTTTAAAACCATGTATTGTATCTGGAGCAAAGAGAATTAAGCTTCCTTTATTAGGATGAAAAGCTATGAATTATGGGTTTTATGATGAAGTAAAAATCAGATTTCAGTTTTCATTTGCATCAGATAAATTATGCAAATTGCTTTAAAATTGAGATCCATTTGTTCATTGCTATAAACAAGGCCGGAAGGATTAAAGATAAGATGAAGTTTGGAGAAATATGTTTGATTGAATAATTCACCACCTTGCGCTGTATCTTGCAGTATGGTGTTTGGAAGTCAACTGGATATCCACTCGGGTGGGATAGATTTAGCTTTTCCACATCATGAAAACGAAATCGCACAGTGTGAGGTCTTTCACCAGTGCAAGCAGTGGGGAAATTATTTTCTGCATTCTGGTAAGTAATGACTTTAAACTAATTTGTTCTATTTCAGTTCTGTCAATTCTGTCTTTATTGGTGAAACAGCTACATTTGGAAATACGTAGAACAGCTAATAATAGGTCAAGAAATGGATCTATCGCAAATTATTTTTGAATTTTAGTCGTTTGGACATGAGGTTCCTTAGATCGGAATAATGAACATGCGTTTTTGGAACTGACTAGAATATGGAAAATGTTTTACAAAGCTGTTCTAGGTAAGTTTCTTTCAAATAAAAGTATTAAGAAGGAATTTCAGATGGCATGATGTAATAACAATTATGAATATGCCATTTTTAAGCTAAAATATTGTCACCAGACTTATCTGTCATCTAATAACATTGCCTTCTATTTTACTACTCAAAAACGTAACTGATTAACCCCAGCCATCTGTCCTCAGAAGCAGATACAACATTATAAAATAAGCAATACCTTAAGCGTGGCAATTTTGGGATTCACTGTGACGCACGGGAAGAGATTCTTATGTCCAAGTTTTGATAGAGGTCACAGGGCTGGCATTAACCGGTTTTGTTACCTTTTTGGAATGGCAGCTCAGGTATTTGAGACTAGGAAAGATAAAAAGTGTTTGGTAGTGGGTTGGGAGATGCAAACATCAACATCTAAAATACAGGAAGTTAACAAATATTTTTTAAGTCCTTGAAGGAGGAAATGAGTATGTCACAGTAAGGCAATATTGAGTGCAGAGCTGCTGTAGTTTCATGGTCTGCAGTGGGGTTCACTTGGCTTTCTTCATGACAGTCAACAGGTGAGGCTGCTGGCCCGAAGTGCACTCCCCAGCGTTCTCTTCACCCCAAGCTCACCCTGGAGGTTCCGCCCCACCACTGCTATGTCTGCCTCTCACGGTGCCCAGTCCTCTGGAGTGGCCGGCTCCTTTCTGTAGTGCCTCCAGGTTGTCAGCAGTAAAGTGGAAACAAACCTGGCTGGATTGCTGTGTAGGGACTTGGGAGCGGTTGTCTGGTGTAACGCACCACTGCCCTGGGGGGACCTCAGCGCGTTGTTTCTGCCAGCCGTGTCCCATGCGTGGCGGCTTCCCTGAGCAGAAGGAAGGCCTGATGTTCTCACTCCATGTGCAGCTCATGCTCTCATGGCAGGGAGACACTCACTGCCCAGCGATGGAGTATTTCACACGTCGTTCCTGGGGAGCCTGGTGCTCATTTCCAGAGCCAGGTGCCCACACGGCACTTGAAGCCATGTGGGAGGGAGTCTGTCTCTCTCGGAGCCCCCCTGGTGGGTGCCAGGCACCGTGTCTCAGGAACAGAGGGCATGCTGTGCCTCCTGTCGGATTCGGAACAATTGAGCAGTCTGGGAAGTCAGGGATGACCCCTCCGCAGACACTCCGTCTGTCGGTGGGTTCTGTCCAGTACGTTATGTTTGTGACGAGCACTGTGGAATGCAGTGTGCCCTTCAGCGAACCAACAGGGTGGCCTGAGCCCTGAAGACGCTTCAGCCTCTGTCAGTGAATAAGGGCTGGGGTCTTGTTCACCTTCATGTATGGGAATGGGAGAGGGTTTTTGGTTGCTGTTTTGTTTTATTTTTATTTTTTTGTTTTTGTTTTGTTTTCGAGACAGGGTCTCACTCTGTCACCCAGGCTCAAGTGCAGTGGCATCGTCATAGCTCACCACAACTGTGAGCTCCTGGGCTCAAGCGATCCTTTTGCCTCAG
>CAUYMX010100092.1:0-17849 GCA_963573855.1 Lepilemur septentrionalis | reverse complement strand
AGGAAGATTGAAACAGGATCCATGTCTCTCACGACTCACAAAAATTAATTGAAGATGAATAACAGACTTATATCTAAGACATGAAACAATAAGAATTCTAGAATAAAATGTTGGAAAAACTCTTCTAGATGCCAGCCTAGGCAAAGAATTTATGAAGAAGACCACCAGGGCAATCACAGCAACAATAAAAATAAATGAATGGGACTTGACTAAATTAAACAGCTTCTACACAGCCAAGGAAATAATCAACAGGGCAAATAGACAACCTACAGAATGGGAGAAAATATTCACAAGCTATACATCCAATAAAAGACTAATAACCAGAATCTACAAAGAACTCAAGCCAATCAACAAGCAAAAAGCAGTCAACCACATTAAAAAGTGAAAAAAAGACAGGAACAAAAGCTTTTCAAGAGAATATAGACTATAAGCCAATAAACATATAAAGAAAGGATCAGTGTCACTAATCATCAAAGAAATGCAAATCAAAACCACAATGATATATCACCTAATCCCAGTGAGAAAGGCTTTTATCAAAAATTGAAATTTTCGGAAAAAAAAAAAGTCCTAAGACAATAGATGCTGGGCATTATGAAATCTATACTTTGCAACTAAATGACAATAATTTATACTTATGAGTAGAACTAAAATGGTGTTCAGAATTAAATCTATAGCCTTAAGTATTTAACAAAAATATAAAAGGAAACATTTAGATTAAATCAGTTAAATATTTAACTTAAAATTAGGAAAAAGAGTTAATTATGCTAGAATAAATAATAAAATAAGCACAAAAATTAATAAATGAAATAAAAAATGGTTCAACGCAAATTTTCAAAATAAAATCTCCATAAAGACTATAAGAGAAAGACGCAGACAAGGCATAAATGAATTACAATAAACTTTAAAAAATAGAAAAAATAATATCAGATCTATTCAAGATTTTAAATTATAAGACTGTAGAATGTATAATTTATGCCAATGAAATTGGAAATTGGACTGATATGGCTAATTTATGAATATATTATATAAGAGATTAAGAATAGAAAACCTACTGAAAACACAAATCACATAGAAAATTAAATACATAATAAAACATCTCCCCCCAATCAAAATACATCAATCCCAAAAGTTCTACTTTTATCCACGAGCTATTTAGGGGTGAAATTTTAATATCTAGATATGTTTTGCTTTAAAATATATTTTCTTTGTGATATTTAACTTTCTTGAATTTTGTTCATAGGAAATGACTTGAACAATAAAAACCCTCTGAAAACTGGTAGGATATTTTTTCTGGTTTTATGATATTCAACTTTTGCTAATGTTCCCTGAATACTTCAAAAAATGAACATTTACTTTTTATTGTTTGCAGGGAAGTACTTAAATATACTTAATCAAATTATAGTTCAGATATTCTATACTCAGAATAGTTTTTATCTGTTTCATCTGAAATTTCTGGTAAATTTATATTTACGTTTTTCACCATGTGAAATGTTCCTATAATTGTCTTTTTTTGTTGTTTCATATATTTCAAAGATACATAACTAAGGGCCTAAATCTTCACTATTGAAATATTTTCTCATAAATTTTCTTTTACCTTTATGTTGTTTTGTGTCTATAATAGTGGGGCTTTTTTGCTCAAATTCTACTTTGAAAGGCATTAATATTGTGATACCAACTTTATTTTGTTTAGTGTTTTCTTCATGTATATATCCTATTGCATAATTTCTATTTTTATGTGCTAATATTTTAAGTGTGTTTCTTATAAGCACATATGATGGAATTTAGTTTAAAATTTAAAATAAATCTCATATACTTAATATTTTAATAGGTTAGTTTATTTAGAGTTGGTATGATTGCTGACATATCAAACTCTACCACTTCATTTTGGTCTTCTGTGTATCATTAATCTCTTTTTCTTTTTCGCTTTTCTGTCTCTTGTTGCTTTGATAAACTATATTTTCCCCTCCTTCTCTTTACTTTTTTCCTCAAATGAAAATTATATTAGAAGTTGTAAATTGCATTTCCATCTATATAAATGGTTACCCTAAATTTTTATCATGCGAATTTTATTACACATTTTCAAACAAAGTTGAAACACCTGTACTTTCTTCCCAAGAATACCATTCTTTTCAGATTTTCATTACATATTGTACTGGGAAAACTTGTCTTTAAAAATAAAAATTCTCTCCCCCCCTTTTTTTTTAAGTTCTTGTTATATAATTTAAAATCCCACTTGCTTCTGGTAACACGTCTCCTCCCCTGCTTTCTGCATCTCCATCCACAGGAGAAATAGGAGATGCCAAAGCTCTGCGTCTCAGGCAAGGCTTCCATTCTCCCATCTTCCCTCACGGCCACAGCCTTGGAACTGCCTTGGAGTATATCAGAACTAACTCTATTGCGCCCTTTATTTTCATTTACTTAAGTTTCTAAAAAAAAGCCAAGACCTCTTGCCATCTCTCATCACCTAGAATCCCACCCTTGCAAGATTTCATACATCCCTATTGTGAGCCCATCTTCTATTCTTTTGAACTCCCAAAACCCTTCCATTGTTCTGCCTGAAATGTAGGAATACCAGTCTCCCTTACTCCTAGCATCTTCTCTGAGCATTTCCTTCACCTTCCTGTTTTAAATGGAAACCTGACAATTTTCTAAGCACACTCGTTTCCTTGTAATTCTCTCAGGTGCTATTTTTTCTGCCATACCTTTCAAGTTACCAACCTTGGAAGTGCAGTAGATATTTCTCACTGTTACTTCCAGATAGTTTTTCCTTCTTGCTCAATTTGCAAGATGATTAGAAGCCCTCATCTTTCTTTATCTAAAACATTGACACTATGTTTATTACCTACTTCATGAAAAAATTTGTTCATTTGGCTTCCAGACTATACCCTCTCTTGGTTCTACTCCTGCTTCCAGACTGCTCTTTACCCACCTCATCTGCTGGATCCTCATTATCTTGGAGTGCCTTAAGGATGTGTCCTTGGACCTCTTCTCTATTCCATGTCCATTTTGTTGTGATCTCATAAAGTCTCACGGCTTTGATACTGTTTCTATGCTGGTGACTCCCAACAGTATATCTTCATCCCTGACCAAGATCATGAGCTCCCAGATTTGTTTTCCCAACTATCGCCTTGACAACCTCACTTTGATTTTAAATAGCTTAACATGTCCCAATCTGAATTTCTAATTTTATTATTTAAATGTGATCCTTCCTTGTATTTTTTCTTCTTTTTTTTTATTCAGTCTCTGTAGAGATTGTCAAAAATTGCCGATGCCAACTACATTTCAAGTTGTCATGGTGGGGTGTTGGGAAAAGTTTTCAATTAGCAATAATCACGCCTGGAATAAACCTCATTGGGTATGATACTGTCAGTGAGCAAAGCTACTTCCTTGTATTCTTTAACTCCATGAGTGGCCATCTTCACCTTCAGTTGCTTATATTAAAATCTTAAAGTCGCCTTTGACGTCTGTCGTTTCCATTCCACATGAAATTACAGCAAATCCTTTGGTTCTAATTTCCAAATATATAATATATGTAATCTTAACTGATGACTTTTGCTATTATTACTGTAACTGCCATCACCAGAACTATTGTAATAATGTTCTAACTCAGAGGTCCAAAAACTACTGCTGCAGGCTGATTTATTTGTTCATATCATTTGTGTATTTTGACAAAAATACACAATTGTTTTCTTCTGCTTATTGATATGTAGACAATAGTCATATACTCTGTAGACAAATATAATCATTTGTCTGTTGTATATTTTGCATGCATCATCTCCTAACCTTTAATTTTCAACATTATTTATGATATTATTTGTATGTAGATTTTCACATTTCTTGTTACCATTTAATAAAATTTTAAGCTCCCTGAGGGTACTGGCCCTTGCCTGATATAACTTTAGCATACTACTCTGCCTAGCTCATCACGAGGGCTTAATCAACATTTGTTCATTTATTGATCCAAAACATTGCATTTCCCTTGAGTTTCAGCACACAGCACACAGGTAACAAAGTAATAAGATTTAGCAGTCTACTCTGGCACTGACCTGTACCCTATCAGCAGTCAGAAATGAACTTTGGAGGATAAGCTGGTTTCTCATGTTCCACTCTGTCAGAACTCAGGTACACAGGGCAAGAAGTAGGAGGCAGCGTATAAATGCACAGAGGAATCCAGACAGAATCTTAAAGTGGTAAATGTACTTTCAAAAATGAAAAGGTTTACTTCAAGGTCCTGGTTCCTTACGCTGTTAGAAATATTATTCAGAAAAAGTCTTTTAAAGAAGTTCTGTTCATACAGTACGCAATTTCATACACACAGGACAGCCAGGCTACTAGGGATTAGTTTTGTATTCTATAATTCATTTGCTACCTTCAACTGTTAGCTTGTATGTATGTTTAGGTAAGACTATATTTTACATTTATTACCAGATCAAATAATATATATGCAGCACCAAGAAAAAGTATTCCTACTGCCCCTACAATAATATCATTCACTAAAAATTTAAAGAATGGGAGAGATGCCTGCTTACCCAACATCTCTCTCTCTCTCTGCGTGTGTGTTTGTGTCTTTCTCTCTATATATCTCTAAATAAATAACTAACTTTGAATTTTACTGTGTTAATAACCTGCAAAGGAATTCTATTGGTATAACAAAAGTCAGGAGGGACATTTGAACAAAATAAATCCGAGGAAAGGGGAAAGGAAAAGGCACACAACATTACAAAAACTATGAATTCATTAACATGGGACTCACACTCGGTTTTTGTGGATAGGCTTGGTTGGCTATTGTATCTGTGTGTCTGATTAAAAAATTTTAAAAATGGTTTCTGACCATCTTTCAGTCCACTGGAAAACTATAGAAAGAGTCAGCACAACAAAAGAGGCTAGTCTGGGAGTGGCAGACTGGAAAGGAATAGAGATTGGCATTAGGAAGAGAAAGAAGAACACAGGTGTGTAAAGAACAGAGTTAAAAAGACGGCCAGTTCTGAAATGAAAGCTAAAAGAACATAATATTCAGATATCAGCTGACCTCCATTCTCAGGGTGTTATTGCCAGTTGTTTATTACAGTGTGAAATATAAGCTGGTGTTCCCAAACATGTATGGTTATAAGGATCACCTGGGAAATGTCTTCTAAAACAATGGTTTCCCAAATTTATCCCTCCATCTCTGAACTTCCACCAACCCTATGCTCCGAGATGGCAGCTGGGCATTATTTATTTATTTATTTATTTACTTTTAAATTCTCTTGTCTCTTTATATATGTGTGCATGCATAGTTGTCTGTACTTAGATTCAGGAGATGATCCTGATTTCCAGACGGGTTTGGGAACTCATACTAATTTTGCTGATCACTAAAAGCATGGGTGGGAAGTGGCCTCTGTCCTTCTCTCTGCCTCGCTAGCTTTCCCTTCACAAGAGCAAAAAACACTAATCACATTCAACGAGGTTTGGGCCTGCCATTTAAAACATAAGATCTGTGGGAGAAACTCTGCCTTCTGCCAGATCGATAAAAGGGCTAGGAGCTAGAGCTCTATCAAGTAGATACAGCCAATATACTGCTTTCTCTGTTCCCTTTGCTCAGATTTCTTTAATCTCTTCAATGATTTGTCTCATAACCAACTTGTAATAAGGGTTGGACTTAGAGAAACTTCTCTAAAATTTCTCTCAAAGTAGTTAACTTATAGCTTTCTCGCTTCAACTTTGACTCTATCAATAGAGACAATAACATCTAGCTTCTTGTTGGTTTTGAAAGAGTATAAAAAATAAAGTATGATTTAATTGTAAATTAATATAAAATATAATTTTTATAGCTATCTAAAAGTGGTAGAATCATGCTTTAACTGACAAGCTAGACTTCTAACATGACCTGATGCTTTTGATCATCCTTGCAAAACAAATAACACTTCAAGGTCTCTGGTTGCTGGTGCAGCCAAGTATTCTCAGATTATTAACCAATTAACTATTGTTAATAGCTTTTTTTACTTTTTTTTATTCCATCAGCGTGTAAGGAGAAAAGGGAAATCAGACCAACCCATATTGTTGAAAATTACTCTGTGAAATGCAACATCCATTAGCAGAATAACATGATCTCTTAGAGAACCATGCCAAAGCAAAAGAGAAAAAAAGGAAATTAAATACATATTTCAAAAATAATTTTTATAAGATTTACTTACCAAAGAGACCTCATCTTATCTGCCTTAGCTGTGTAATCTTCAAACAATTATTTAACCTTGTTAGATTTCATTTTCCTCATATTTAAAACATCACAATGACTATTCCTATCACATTTGATTTTGTAAGGATTAAATATCATCATTTACATAAAAAACATAGTATAATTCCTAATGTATTTTAAGTGCTATACAAAAGTTATCCCTTTTTTATTAACCGTTACATTAATTTAGAGTTAAAAAGAATAGAATTCATACTCCAATAGGCCATTTCAGTATCCCAACTACTCCCACAATTATTATTTCATTATTTAATTTATACATTGTTATGGAATGAATGCTTGTGTTCCCCTAAAATTCATATATTGGAATCCTAACCTCCAATGTTATAGTATTAGGAGATGAGGGCTTTGATGGTTAGATCATGAGTAAGTAGACCTCACAAATGGGATTTGTGCCCTTGTATGAGACACTCTGGAGACCTCCTTCACCCCTTCTGCCATGTGAGGGCACAGCAAGAAGATGGCCATCTTTGTTCAGGAAACAGGCCTTCTCCAGAGCTCAACCATGCTGGCACTGTGATCTAGGACTTCTAGCCTACAGAACTGTGAGAAATAAATTTCTGTTATTTATTAGCCACTCTGTCTATGGTAGTTTGTTAAAGCAGCCCCAACTGATCTTTTTCAATTCCATCATTTTAATATAAAACACAGTATAGTCATAAAAATATTTATATCTATTATAAATAAATTAAATTATTCAGTAAACCATATCCTACCTATTAAAATACCTTCATAAAATGTATTAATTAATTCTTTATTGATTTCTCAAATAAAATGATGACACATATTACCGACATTAGGATTAAGTTTAACATGGCATTAAAACAAATTTTCACATCCAATTCCAAAAATCAAACACTGGCTCCAGAAATTTTGATTGATGATGAAGTTCCACAAATGTATAAATATCTAGACTTTATTGTATATAATTTTTTCAAAATGTCACTTAAATATTTTATTTCTTTGTCCATTCTATACAATGTCTCTTTGACAGAGACATTTTAAAAGACTGCATTTTACAAAATATGAGATACAAAATGACACTATAAACACTATTAGGCTTCGAATACAAATACTTTCAGTGTTAAAAAAAATCGAGAATTTTGCCTAGCATCAAAACTCAAGAAAAGAATTTTGCTTTTGAGAAAAAGTTTAAAAAGTCATAGTAGGTCAAAGCTAACACAACAACAACTAGAAAAGCTTGGATTAAAAAAATTTCAAACATATCTTTAAATTAAAAAACACCCAAGTGCTGTTGAAGCATCAAAAATGTAGATGAACTCAAATTTTATAGAAAGAAGGGATTTTCTGAAGTAAATTGGCAATCTGCAGCAGTTTAATTTGCATATTTGCTAATTATTATCATGGACTGAAAATCAGACTTGCTCAGGTAAAAAGAATTTGTCAAGTGAAGAAGTAACCAACAGAATTTTACCTTTCATGAGGCATGGATGAGAAAATTTGGATATTTAAGAAGATTCAAACGCATGGCTTGTTTTCCTGTTAGATATTTTCTAAATTCTGGTCTCCACCAGAGTCTAGTGTCAGGACAACAGCTTGTAAAAGTCAGAGTAGAGTTTCCTCTAGCTTTATAAAGCATTATAAGCAAAAACATCTTTGAAATTTATCAACTTTTTCAATCATTAATGTATTTCTAATCTCATAAGAGCTGAAACATCTGAAGGTGAGAGCTTGATGTATTGTAGCGTTTCAAGGTTAAGAAAATGGAGAACCAGCACAGGTTCAATCAGAGGACCTGAAGGATTATTTATTAATACTAGACAGGAACTGAAAAAAAAAAAGAAAAAGAAATCTGAGTCTTAATACACTCAAGCCCCTACCATATTTAATTTCTATTTGGAATCAGTTAATTTCTATTTCTCTCCTACTTTCCAAAAAGAAAAAAAAAATCTTTTTTTTCTGAAAAATGACAATTTCTCAACACTGTCCATCACATAGCCAACAATTATTAGAGAGGAAAAATGAAAGACTATATAGCTTTGCAGAAAATAGACAGATGGCCACAGTTTTCCACATTTTTGATTTAAAAGAAAATAACTATAATTAATATGTTAAAGAAAATAGAAAAAATAGATGAACAAAATAAATGAAAGGATGGGTATCACCAAAGAACTAGAATATGTAAAACAGAATCAGATGACCACTCTAGAATTTAAAAATGCAAAATCTGATATTAAAAAATTCCATGTTTGGCTAAATTACAGATTGGATAATATAGAACAGAATTATTAAACTCAAAAATACATTTAAAATGCTTGTTAAGTAAGGATTACTATGGACATTTTGTCCACTGTTTTCTGAATGTTTTATAGTTCTTTTCTTCCTTTCTTCCTTTTTTGCTGTCTTCCTTTGTAATTTGTTGATTTTTTTGTAGTGGCATGTTTTGATTCCTTTCTCTTTATCATTTGTGTATCTACTAGTGCTTTTTTCTTTGTGGTTACCTTTGGGCTTACATCAAATATTGTGCAGCTGTAAGATTTTATTTTAAACTGATAAATTCAACCTCAAACAAAAATGCCACAATTTTACTTTTCCCTCCCACCACATTTTATGCTATTGATGTCCATTTGAAGAAACCATTTTGTATGCTATATGATTAACAAATTATTGTAGTTATAGCAATTTAATATTTTTATCTTTTAACTTTTACCCTACTGTTAAAAGTGATTTACTCATCACATTACAGTAATAGAGTATTCTGAATTTCACTATATGTTTATTTTTACCAATGAGCTTTATATTCCCACATACTTTCACATTGTTACATAGTGTTCTTTTTCTTTTCAACTCAAAGAACCCTATTTCACATTTCTTATAAGGCATACCTTGTGGTGATGAGCTCCTTCAACTTTTGTTTGTCTGGTAATAGCTTTTTGTGTCCTTCATTTCTGAAGGGCATTTTTGCCAGGCATAGTATTTTGGGTTGTCAGGTGAGTTTTTTTCTTTCTTTCAGTATTTAGAATATATAATCCCATTCTTTTCTGGCTTGCAAGGTTTCTATTAAGAAGTCTTCTGATAGCCTTGTGGAAGGGTTCACTGGCATGTGATGAGGCTCTTTTCACTTGCTGCTTTGAAAATTCTCTTTGTCTTTGAATGTTGACAATTTGAATATAAGATGCCTTGAAGTCCTATGAGCTTCATGCATCTGGATGTAACCAAGTCACAAGGCTGCCTCAGTTTCCACAACTGAGAACTAGATCTGCAAGTCTACTTCTATGGGTATAGATGGGCAAGTCTCCCTCTAGGTTCCTGGGTGGGCAGCAATGCCCTCAAATTACATCTGAGAGAGGTTGATGCTGAGTTACTGTGCCATTTCAGTATCTACTATAGGACCAAGTTTGGCTAACCTGCCTGCAAGGGCACAGATGAGGCTGCCTCCATACAGATTGAGTGAGCAGAACTGCTCTGCCTCAGACTGTAGCTGAGAGAAGCTGTAACCAAATTGCAATGCTGTTTAAAGATCCACAGTGGGACTTAGGTTAGGGGGCCTACACATAGGGGCACAAATGTTGGTAATTCTCTGGATCCATGACTGGGCAGTACTGCTCTCAAACCACAACTAACAGGGCTATAACCAAATTACAAGGAAATATATTAAATTCTTCAGTCAAAAAATATAGAGTGGCTGAATAGATTTAAAAAACAGTAATCAACAATATGCTTCCTACAGGAGATTCTCTTTAGCCTAAGGGTACATATAGGCTGAAAGTGAAGGAATGTAAAAAGATATTTCACTCAAGTGGTGACCAAAGGCAGCAGAGGTGGCTATATTTATATCAGACAAAATAGGATGTAAGTCAAAATCTTTCACAGGAGACAAAGAAAGTCACTGTTTGAGGACAAAAGGAACAATTTATCAAGAGGATGTAACAATTATAAATATATATGCACCCAACATTAGAGTATCTAATCATATAAAGGAAATATTAACAGAACTAAAGGAAAAAATAGACAGTAATACAATAATGGTTGGGGACTTAACTACTCTGCTTTCAACAATGGATCAATTATTCACATAGAAAATCAATAAGGAAACAGTGAACTTGAATAGCACTATAGACCAAATAGATCAAACAGATATATATATATATATATATATATATATATGTAGAACATTCCATCCAACAGCTGTGGAATAGATATTCTTCTCAAGCATACACAGAACATCTCCAGGATGGATCATATATTGGGCCACAAAACAAGTCTTAACACATTTAAAAAGATCAAAATTATATCAAGTACCTTTTCCAACCACAATGGTATAAAACTAGAAATCAACAAAAGGAGTCATTTTAGAACACTCACAAATGTATGGAAACTAAACAACATGCTGCTAAACAACTAATGAGGTAAGAAGAAATAAAAAAAGGTATCTGAGACAAAAGAAAGTGGAAACATAAATATCGAGACTTATGAGATACAGATAAAGCAGTACTAAAAGGAGAGTATATAGTGATAAATGGCTACATTAAAAAAAATCTCAAAGAATTTGGTCAAAGGGTAAAAACTTTAAGTTATAAGGTGAATAAGTTCTAGGGATTTAATGAACAACATGGTGAAGATAGTTAATAAAACTGTATTTTGTTCACTTGAAATTTGATAAGAGAGCATAGTATAAGTGTCCTCATGCCCCCTCACACAGACAAAATTGGTAACTATGGGTGGTGATAGATATGTTAAATAATTTGAGTGTAGTAATTATTACATAATGTATACCTATATCAAACCACCATGATGTATACCTTGGATATAAACAATTTTTCAGTTAAATATTTTAAAATAAAAAGAAACTCAAGACAGGTCAATATAAAATACTTGATTTTAGTACTGTTTAAAATTAATAGTTTTTAAAAAAATGGCACAAGGAATATCTGAGCATAGCCAAAATTTAGACTTTATATAATTCAAGCCTAATGAAGAGAAGACAGAAAGATGAGGTAGAAGAAATATTGAATACTGAAAAAAGAATTGTGAATTTCCTAAAACTACTGAATGACATCAACCCACATACACAACATCTCAGAAAATGGTGTACAAAATAACACATACAAACATAAAGAAAAATAAGAAAAAAGAAAAAAGATGAAAGAAAGAATGAAAGAAAGAAAAAGGGAAAGAGAAAGAGGGAGAAAGAGAGGAAGTGAGGGTAGAGAGAAAGAGAGAGAGAATAGAAAAAAACATAGAAGCATATCATAGCAAAACTGCTAAAAATCAAAGAAGAGAAAATAAAACATAACATAGCCCATGGGCATTGGAGTGGGTTACAAATATTAACTTCTTTGGTACAACAGTAAAACTGACAGTTGAATTCTCTACAGAAGTGAGGAAAGTCAGAATATACAATTATAGTCACTTCCTAGAAATACTGGATAGAGAGTGAGGGAATCTGCCAACTGAGAATCTTATATCCATCAACAATATCCTTTAAAAATAAAGATGAAATGAATTTTTCTTTTTTTTTTTTAGTCAAGGACTGTGGTAATTTTTTGTTAGCAGCTTGGTAGAGATAGGTAGATAAGTGACAGATAGATAAATAGATAGATAAAATCAGAGAAGAAAATGTCCCAAGGCAAACAGGAAAATGCAGGAAGAGGTAATTAACACCTGAAATGGTAAAAAATATAAACAAATACAAATGAATACTCAACATACAACTCATTAATCATGTCTTCCAAGGCCAGGCTTGGTGGCTCAAGCCTGTAATCCTAGCACTCTGGGAGGCAGAGACAGGCAGATCACTCAAGATCAGGAGTTCGAAACCAGCCTTAGCAAGAGCGAGACCCTGTTTCTACTAAAAAAAAATAGAAAGAAATTAATTGGCCAACTAGAAATATATAGAAAAAATTAGCTGGGCATGGTGGTGCATGCCTGTAGTCCCAGCTACTCGGGAGGCTGAAGCAGAAGGATCACTTGAGCCCAGGAGTTTGAGGTTGCTGTGAGCTAGACTAATGCCATGGCACTCTAGCCAGGGCAACAGAGTGAGACTCTGCCTCAAAAAAAAAAAAAAAAAAAATTATGTCTTCCAAAATTTTAGCTATGCATACTTTGTATAGAAGTACATTTAATGTCAATAATAACACATTAGGCAGGTAGGATTAAATAAAATTTTAGAGTTTTAAATTTCTATTACCATCAAGAAAATGGTACAATAGTAATCTATATTTGACCGTAACTTGATAAAAATGCAAGTTATACTCTCTAGGGTAACCACTAAAAGATTAAAATAATGTACAACTAGAAGAGGAAATAACAGGATAATGATAAATGGGGGAATAATGGAATAATATAAGTACTTGGATTATTCTTAAAGCCAAAAATAGGAAAAATAACATGAAGAAATATAAGTATAGAATACATATACATTCTTAAATATATCAGTAATTACACTAAATTTAAGCAGACTACATACTTTAAATAAAAGTCCAAGAATGTCAGACAGGAGTAAAAAGGAAAAAAGAACCAAATAAATATGTGCTCCTTAGGAGAAATGAATTTTAAATGTAAGGACATGAAAAAGCTGAAAGTAAAATGATGGGAAGGGATATACAGTGAGAAACTAAGCAAAATAAAGCTGATATATCTATACTATTATGAAACAATGTCTTTAATGCAAATTATTTCTGGAGATGTTGCATAAGAATGAAAAAGTGCAATCATCAGGAAAATTATTACTTAAATGTACATTAACATAATTTCCAATATAAAACCAGGATTGATAGAACTAACAGAAGAATTAGATAAATCTAAAACAGAAAGACTTTAACATACTTTTTAAAATAACTGTAAGATATAACAATCTGTATAACACAATTAACAAAGGTTAACTAATGAAACTGTACAGAACATTGCCATCAACACAAACAGAATTTTTATTATTTCAAGGGCACATGAAGCATATGTTGGTTAATAAAAAGTTTTTCTCTCACTAGATTTGAAATAAACTAGAAATCAATAACAAAAAGCTGATTAGCTTGATAATATTGAAGTTAAATCTCATGTTTTAGAATAATCCATGTTAGAAAATAAATGAAAACAGAAATCTGATAATTTTTAAAAGGAAAGATAATGAGTATGTGACATTAAAAACTTGTGGAATGTAGGGAAAAAAGCGCTTAGAGGAGATTTATACATTAAAAAAGCATATTAGTAAAGATGAAATGCTTAAAATCAACTATATAAGCTCCCATCTCAACAACATAGAAAAAACCTTGCAAGTGGAAACCAAAGAATGTGTTAAAAAAGAAGTAATAAAAGTAAAACAAAAAATTAAAGTAGAAAACAAATGCATATAAAATTAAAAAGTTAAAATTTGGCTATTTAAGTATCTAAAAATTGTTAGTAATCAGGAGAATAGTAATCAACAGAAAAGTCAGAAAACACAAGTGACAGCTCTCAGGAATTAAAAAGGGGGGATGGGTTCAGATCCTAGAGACGTCAAAAATAGTATTTTAAACCATGTTACATCAAAAATTCAATTTTGTAGATTCAATATAAGATTTCTTTAAAAACACGCTACTTACTGAAGTTTTTAGAACACATGAATAGTCTAATATCTATTAAAGAATTTCAATCTCTTATTCTAATACAAAGACAACTAGCCCAAAAGGCTTACATTTAAGGGCAAATAACACAATGGTATATAAATTCTTAAAAAAAAAATACAAAAAGAGCGAATGTTTTAAACTTTTATGAGGCTAACAATGCCTTGCTTCTAAAACATTAAAACGTTACCATTACAAGAAAAATTGGAAACCAATACCTCTCAAAATCATAAAACGCAAAACCTTAATAAAATATTTGCAAATGAAATGCAGGATACATTAAGAGGATGATGTATGAAGACCAAAGTAGGGTTTATTCCAGAAATGCCAGGGTGACCTAAATTTTTGAAAAAGCTATGTAATTTACTATATTAAAAGAAAAATAAAATGAATCTTATGACTATCTTGATAGATGTAGGAAAAGCATTTGGCAAAATTCAACACTTACTCATGGTTTTTAAAACATCTTCACAAACTAGGAAAATAAAGGGAATTTCCTTTACCTCGTAAAGATTTTTGTAGTGATTTAAAAACATTTTCACATACTCTTTGATACATCACCTTTAAAACTTAATAAAAAATGTTAATAAAAATCTTTGAAATTTCAAAATTTTAAAAAATTCTAATTAAACAGAGCAAACTTTTGGGGATTCAGATTATCAGTTATTTTTCTGGGTTATGGCTTGTTGTTAGCTAACCTTTCGATATTTCTCAGAGAGAAGGATAAAAACAACATCACTTTTCTGGTTTTAAAAAAGTGACATCACACACAGATATAATATCACAGTAGCAGGAATGAGCTCAGGATTTTGGAGGCAGAGGCTCTTGTTTCTGTTTCATCAACTATAAAATCAAGAAAGCAACACTTGCTACAAAAAGGTGATGTAAGAAGTGAGAAGTAGTTGGAAAAAGTACATGAAAACATTTATATCTACCGAAGTGTAAAGCATAGTTTGAAAAAACCTGATGTATATTTGTATGTGTTTTTTTTTCCCAGTTGCTCCATATCTTTACCAATATTTGGCATTTTCTTTTCATTTTTTTCTTTTTTCTTTATTGAAGTATAATTTACATATCATGGCTTTACTCCATTTAAGTGTATAATTAAATGATTATTAGTAAATTTACCAAGTTGTACAGCTATTCACATAGATCAGTTTTAGAGGATTTCCTTCCCACTACTGAGACCCCTAATACCCTTCCCCAACTACATTTCAAGCATGCCCCTCCCCTCCACAGTGCTCACCACATCCCTCAGATGTGGGTCTACCCCGCACCCCCCAAATCCCTAGTGAACACCACCACCAGTATGTGTTTTTAATTTAAATTTTTATCAAGTAATTGTAGATTCAAATGCAGTTGTGAAAAATAATACAGTGAGACCCCATGTAACTTTTAGGCAGTTTCTCTCAGTGGTTACATCTTGCACAGCTGTAGCCCAATTTCACATGGGTATCTGCAGAACAAAAGATTTTAAGTTTGACAAAGTCCAATGTATTGGTATTTTATGCTTTTATGGATTATTCTTTGAGTATTAAGAGCATCTTGCTTAGCCTAGGATTCCAAAGATTTTCTGTGTGGACCTTTTATCCTGTGACCTTACTAAACTCACTTATTTGTTCTAGAACATTGTTTTTTGCAGATTCCTTAACATTTTGGATATAAATAACCATATCATCTCCAAATAAAGACAGTTTTATGTTTTGTTTTCCAATCTGTTTGTATGACATTTCTTTCTTTTTCTTGCCTTATTGAATTGGTGCTATAAATTTCCATTTAAGCCCTACTTTCACTACAGCATAATCTTTAGTAGCTTGTGTTTTCCTTATTATTAGTTCAAAATATCTTTAATTGATGTTGAGGCTGCTTCTTTAACCTACTTGTTGCTTAGGTGTATGTTGTTTAATTTCCAAATATTTTGAGATCTCCCAGCTGTCTTTCTGCTACTAATTTGTAGTTTAATTCCACTGTAGTCTGAGAGTATACTTTGCATGATTTCTATTCTTTTAAATTTGATTATTAGATATGTGTTATGGGCCAGAATATGGTCTATCTTGATGAATTTTCCTTGCAAGATTGAAAAGAATGCATATTCTACTGTTATTGGATCAACCATTCTGTATATAACAATTAGATCCAATTGACTGATGGTGCTATTCAGTTTAACTCTGTCCTTACTGATTTTCTGCCTGCTGGAAATGTCAATTACTGATAGAGAGGTGTTAGAGACTTTAACTACAGTGGTGGACTTGTGTATTTCTACTAGCAGTTCTATCAGTTTTCCACCCGTGTATTTTGATTCTCTGTTGTTAGGTGAATATACGTGAAGGATTGTTATGGCTTCTTGGAGAACTGATCCCTTTATTGTAATGTAATATCCCTCTTTATCCCTGATAATTTTTCTTGTTCTGAAGTCTGCTTTGTCTGAAATTAATATAACTTTTTAGCTTTCTTTATATAAGTGTTAGCATGGCATATTTCTTCCATGTCTTTACTTTTACCCTATATGTGCCTTTATATTTTTTCTTTATTGAAGTATAATTTACATATCATGCCTTTACTCCATTTTAAGTGTACAGTTAAATAATTATTCATAAATTTACCAAGTTGTACAGCTATTCACATAAATCAGGTCCTTTATATTTAACATTGAGTTTCTTATAGACAATCTATAGTTGGTTCTTTTTTTTGTAATCTACTCTGGCAGTCCCTGTTTTTTAATTTGTGTGTTTTGATCATTCATATTTAAAGTAATTATAAATATAGTTCATTAGTATACATCATGTTTATAAATGTTTTCTATTCATCTCAATCGTTCATTGCTTAATTTATCTTACCCTATTTTTCTGCCTTCTTTGGTTTTAACTGAACATTTTATATTTTATATTACTCCATTTTCTTTTCTCACTTAACATATCAATTACACTTCTGTAAATTTTTTTTGTGATTGTTCTAGAGTTTGCAATGTACATTTACAACTAATCTAAATCCACTTTTAAGTAACTCTATACTGCCTCACAGTTAGTTCGGGTTTAATAAGACAATACTGCCAGTTCTTTTCTCCTGTTCCATTAACATTGCTGCCATTTATTTCACTTTTCCATGTGCTGAATAATCACCAGATGTATTATTGCTCTTATTACTTTGAGCAAATTGTTATCTATTAGATCAATAAAAAAGCAGAAAAATGGAAAAAATTACTTTTATTTACTCCTTTTTCAGTGTTCCTCATTTCTTTATGTAGATCTGAGATCTAATCTATATTACTGTCTGTGTGAAGAGCTTCTTTTAATATTTCTTACAATGCAGGTCTATGTGTGACAAATGTCCTCAGTTTTTGTTTGGCTGAGAAAACATTTCTCCTTCACTTTTTTTTAAAGTGGGAAAAAGCTTCAATTTATTCTTTGTAATAAAGACACATGAAATGTACCATTTTTAAGTGCACAGTTCAATAATGTTAAGTATATTCACATTGTTCTGAATCACATCTCCAGAGCTTTTTCATTTTGCAAATCAAACTCTTTACTGTTAAACAACAGCTCCCACTTTTCACTGCCCCCCATACTGCCCCTGGTGTCCACTATTCTACTTTCTGTTATGAGTCTAATTACTTTAGATTTCTCATAAAAGTGAAATAATAAAGTTTTTGTCTCTTTGTGACTAGTTTATTTCGGTTAGCATAATATCCTCGAGGTTTATTCATATTGTAGCGCAAGACAGGATTTCCTTCCTTTTTAAGGCTAAATAATATGCCATTGTGTATATGTGTACATATATACACATATATGTATTTTTACACATACACATTCATGTGTATATGTCTATATATACACACACACATATATATATCACATTTCGTTTATTCATGCATTACTCGATGGACATTGGAACTGTTTCCATTTCTTCTCTGTTGTGAATAATGCTGCTATGGATGTGCAAATATTTCTTTAAGCCTCTACTTTTAATTCCATTGTATATATACCCAGAATTGAGATTACTGGATCATACACTAATTCTATTTTTAACTTTTTGAAGAAGCTCCATACTGTTTCCAA
>CAUYMX010100087.1:0-12451 GCA_963573855.1 Lepilemur septentrionalis | reverse complement strand
ATTAAGGGGGAAATCAAGAGTTTCTTCAAACTAAATGATAAAGGAGACACAAGTTACCAAAACCTGTGGGATACAGCAAAAGCATACCTAAGAGGAAAAATAATAGCTATAAATGCTCACATCCAAAAGACAAAAAGCTTGGATATTGACGTCCTAATGAATAAACTCAAGGAATTGGAAGAGGAAGAGCTTGCCAATCCCAATCCCAATAGAAGAAAAGAAATAACAAAGATCAAAGCAGAACTAAATGAAATTGAGAACAGAAGAATAATACAGAAGATCATTATTGGATTTCAGTGTGGTTAGAGTTCAGGAGAAGATTTTGAGATGTAGGTAGAAAACTTGCTCAGCTGAAAACCTTCATATGTATATACATTCCATTAATAATACATATATGAGACTAGGTAAAAAACTCATTAATTTATAACAGTTTAGAAAAGTTTTACTTACAGAATCCTTAGAAATTAATGCCACACTACTTCTTTTAAGTGAATAGAGTGAGATGATTTCTGATTTATGAGTGTCTTCTAAGCAAGCATATTTGTTGCTTATAAGTAAATGGGTACTTTAAAGTGTTTGAAAGAAGGTTTTTGACTTACGCTAAATGTTGCTTTTGGAATTATGTTTACTCCTTTCATTAGGGAAGCGACCTTTTTTCTCATATGGAATACAAAAAGGAAACTTCTACTTTACCTAAAAGAATACACATTTTTAGATTAGCAATGTCTCAATCAAAATTTTCAAATATATTAAGAAATGTCTGGCATGGTTATAGTTTAGAGTTATAAACCCACAGATATATTGTGGTTAAATTGAATGTGTTTTCATAAAAGTCAAATTCCCTTAGTTCTAAGATTTCCAGATGCACAGTTCAGTGATGAATTTTTTTGAACTTGTTGGATGTTTTTGCCCATCCTCTTTTAGCCAGGATCATACCTAAATGCCCCAAGATGCATTCAAGAGCAGAGAACTGGATGGTAGGCAAGAGATGGAGGATCTGAGGTCACAATTGGATTTTTATTTGGATATTTAAGAAGCAGTGACATCAAGAACTGCACCTAGCCTACTGTGCTGGTCCATGGCAAGGGTGACCCCAGTCATACCCATGAAAAAGCCTTGGGCTCTTTTGAGGTAAGATATTGGATCAATCCATAAAAGTAATGACATCACTATTAATATTCTTCTTAATGTTATTAAAATTATTTGAGATAATTATATGAACTAAAATATATGTACAACTCCCTTGTGTGGGGGAAGTAGATAATAAAAAGCATGAAATAGTCAATCTGTTGTATGGCTTTAGTTTCTCTCTTTACCCTCTCAGAGTTGGCTGCCTGAGTCTTGTCCAGTGTGATCGGTCATTCCAGAGCCTGGGAGGAAGCGTTGAGATAAACTGACTGGGTTTATCTCAGTGAGGAGGTACAAAATAACCTGTCAGATTTCAGACTGAAGCTTATCTTCAACAAGACCTCCCCAACTCCCCACCTCCACTATTTCACAACCTGTATTCCCAGAACATGAGTATCAGGATTTCATTTGCCTTGGAGCTCTTCCAGAAATTAACAGCATTAAGAAAACCATTCTATTAAGTCAGGATGGTGTCCAATAAAAGCAATAAATGATTGGAAAATGGACTGTTTTAATGCTGTTCAGTAAAACCGTCATGAATGTTCTTAATTATGCAATTCCATCCTTCCTATGTAATTGGTTCATTCAATTTTTTTCTCTCATGGTATAGAATAATCTGAGTTGGGGATCAGGTCTTTTAATATTGTTATATTTGATTAATATTTGAAGATGATAAGGCAGAATATGTAAGTGTATAGGATGATTTTGACTCCCCTAGACAACCAAAGAGTATAAAGGCTCATAAGACTGACAATAATGGAAAAATAATTGTACCCTTCAGAGACATCTAAGCTCTGTTCTCAAGAATAGAGCACTCCATTTTTTTTAAAACTTTAATCTTCTGGCTTTGAATCATTAATACGATCACATATTCAAAATACTGTTAAGCATCGATTAACATCAGGGATACATTCTGAGAAATGCGTTGGGTGATTTCAGAATGTTGTGCAAATATCAGAGAGTATATTTACACAAATCTAAATGGTGTAGCCTACTATACACACCTACGTTATATGGGTTGCCTATTGCTCTATTACAAATTTGTACAACATGTTACTATACTGAATATTGTAGGCAATTGTAACACAATGGTAAGTATTTGTAAATCTAAACATATCTAAACATAGAAAAGATACAATAACAATATAGTATAAAAGATTAAAAATGGTACACCTGTACAGGGCACCTACCATGAATGCAGCTTACAGGACTGGAAGTTTCTCTGAGTGAGTGAGTGGTGAGTGAATGTGAAAACTAGGACATCACTATACACTTTATAAACACTGTACACCTAGGCTACAACAAATGTATAAAATAGGTTTCTTTCTTAAACAATAAATTAACTGAAACTTACTATAAACTTTTTACTTTATAAACCTTATTTTTTTAACTTTTTGATTCTTGTAATAACACTTAGCTTAAAGCACAAACACATTGAACAACTGTACAAAAAATATTTTCTTTCTTTATATCTTTATTCTATTAATATAAGCTCTTTTATATTTTTAAAAATTTTATTTTATTTTTTACTTTCTAAACTTTTTTTGGTAAAAACTAAGACACAAACAGACATGTTATCCTTGACCAACACAGGGTCATGATCATTAAGAAACCACTAACTGATAGGAACTTTTCAGGTCCATTATAATCTTAAGGGACCACCATTGTATATTTGGTCTGTCATTGACTGAAATGTCATTATGCAGTGCATGACGGTACAATAAAAATTCCAGAAAAATATTCCTCTTTCCTGGCACCCAAAGCAACCAATATTATTAAGTGTGCGTTATGTTTTCAGAGATATTTTATGTCTATTCAAGCAAATACGTATAAACTCCCATTTGTTTTTCTCTTATTTGTGTGAATGGCAGCATTCTCTATAATACTAGGATTCTATATTTGATCACTTAGTTCAGGTATTGGGGATACAATGGTGAACAAAACCAATCCTGTCATAGAGTTTGCACTTCTGTGTTGGGAAGCAGGCAAAAAGCAAACAATGAACAAGAGGGCTTCAGATAACAGGTGTTTGGTACTGAGTGGAGGAGTGGTAGGTGTTTGGTACTGAGTGGTGGTCACGAAGGCTTTTCAAGGAAGTTAAGAATTTAAAAGAAATAAAGAAATTTTCTCCCTCTTGTATTGACCTGGCTAAACATGTAGTTAAACTGAACAATGTACCTGTATACATGTTCCAATGTACCACCAAACATGTGTGGAAATGGAGTTGAAGCACAATTCACAAGCATGCTGACTCCCCATTGCAATTTGGTGACCCCAAATTTCAAACGCATGCTCACCACTGCCTGACCATGCTTGAAACCACTGTGCTACACTCCCCTTGGAGAGCAAAACTAGAGATCATAGAGGTCCTAAGAAATTCACTTCCAGATATGATATTTCATGAAACATCTACAAAGAGGCTGGGACTGTATGGTTGGAGCTGCTTCTCATCTGTGCTCATTCTTCTGATCACATCATTTAGTCCGTCTTCAAAACCAGACATTGCATAGGGATTGTTAGACTGTCCTCTTACTGTGGTCAGTATGCCAAGAAGATTGGAATGGCAGGGAGAGGACAGACTGCTAAAATAATAGTTCTAAGGAACACTGGCATGACAGTAAGACAGTAGAAATTCACAGACCAACGAGTTGAGCTAGATATCTGGATAAAAAGCAAAAAAAAATTCTGTGCACATTTAGACATTTTCAAAAATTCAAACTTTCATCATCAAATATATTAAATACTAACTATAATTGGTTATTGGATTACCTTTTTCAATTTTCTTCCAGACATGTGATAAAATCTAGAAATATCTCACTAGGGCTACTTGCTATACTTTCCTAGGGGTGTGTGAAAATATCAATTTCCATTTCTCTAAAATAACTGAGGAGTTTTTGGCTAGTTTAGAAATGTTGGTCACTTCTAAAAGTGACCAAAAACACACCAATGGAGGTTTGGAGTTATGCCAGGTGCTGAAATACGCCAGATGCTTGAAAGTAGTTTATTATTCCACGGCACAAACATTAACTTTGGATTTCTGTGGCAATTGTGTCTTCATTATGGGCCTTAATTATCATCAGGTTGTAAAGTAGATGTAAAAGGGGAAGAGTATTGGGTTAATTTTAAAGCAGCTCCTCCTTTTTCTCCCCCACCACATGATATTTGCACGAGGTTGCCCTGTTTTATGGCTTCATACAGCATCTTCCATGCAGCCAGCCCTTGTATCCATGGGTTTCATATACACGGTTTCTACCAACCAAGGCTGCCCTGAACATGTACAGACTTTTTTTCTTGTCATTATTCCCTAAACAATACAGTGTAACCACTATTTGCATTGTATTAGGTATTATAAGTAATCTGGAGATGATTTAATGTATACAGGAGGAGGTGTGTAGGTTATATGAGAATAGTACATCATTTTACATGCGGGACTTGAACATTCGCAGATTTTGTTACCCGTTGGGGGATCCTGGACCAATCCCCCATGGATGATGAGGGATGACTGCATTTCTTTCTCCTTGCAGAGAAATGGAAGAAAGAGGTTCCTCATTTCCCCCACCATGCCAACCAATTATTTGTACTTTCCAGTTGTTTGGATTTCAGATATATGGATTTTCCCACCTTTGTAGTAATAATAGTTAGTGTCCATTGGAGAAATGCTGAAGTTGTTTGTAATGTTTTCAAATGATGTTATTGCTGTTAGACCTTTCTCAACGGACTCCACCTCCGATATGAGTGAGCAGCTTCAGGTAAAAAGCAAGTGGACTTTTATTTCATATCACTTTTATATCTTTGATTTGATCCCCCTCTGGGAAATCCCAGTGGAGAGAGGCAGCTAGAACAACTGTGTAGACAGAGTGATGGAGACACCAATACATTGGGTGTTGAGTCCAAGGCTGCCTAGAATTGGACAAAAGAAACTGCCCTGCAGTCCCTGGCTGTAAGTTAGATTTCTTCCATGGAGTCAGTCTCCCAGGAGCTGTTCAGGGAACGTCAACTAGAGTACTTGAAATTCCCTGGAAGGTGTGATGCAATGCCTGCAGATCACAACTGATACCAGAGCAATTCCAGTTTTCCGTAAGAGAAGCAATGAGCAGGAAACTTTGAGGCTTACTCACTTTCCTCTTTTCATGACTACTGCTTCTCATAAGAAGGGTCCTTTTCCTCCATCAGGGCCTGGGATGGTGGGTGGAAGGTCACCAGGGGGCACTGGCCCTGACTTTGTGTTTATGTTTCTATGTGGGGTGATTCGGGTAACTAGCAGCTGTGAACACATTCTGTTTCCCCAATGCAATGCTAGAATCTTCTCCCCATCTCTGACAATTCAGATAGCCCAGGACCAATTCCAAAATTAAACATTTTCTTGTCAAATGAAGAAAAAATTCAGGGAATGATTCAGGGTCTCTCTTTTCACCTCTTTGTTCCCTTCTGCCAAACTCTCTGGTTCACGCCCAAAGAGCACTGCAAATTCGCTTATGGTTTGGATAGCAGTTGGGGCAGGCACACTGCTTTTTGTTCTCCAAATGGCAAAAAGCAGTATGTTGGTTTCTTCTCAAAGGTTAAGCTTCTTTGGCTAGGGGAAGGGAGTTGTTTACAGAAGACTGGGTCAAGTCATGCCTGTTATGACAGTTAGCTAAGTGAGGGAGGCATAAGGCTCATCCTCATTCAGGATGAGCAATGTTAGATGAGAAATTATCCATCCCACAGTTTTGCTGCCTAGAGGCAGAGAAAGGGAAGACTGAACGTGGTTGAAGTTTGACAGAACATACACATCCAGGGAAACTTCTGGAATGTTTTCTCCTAGCTTTACCAGTATTTTTTCACTTGCCTGAGCTCATTTCCTCTTATCTTACAATCCATTGTTTCCGAAGAGAAATTTCATAAAAGGAAGTCTTTTTTAATAGCCCAACTGAAGCTTGGGTGATGAAAACAATAAAAATTCTTGTTTGAAAGAAATTCTTTTTCTGCTTCTAGGACAACCAGGGGAATAAGATAACACAATGTGCAACAGCTCAGAGCTTATGATTGTCAAGACCCTTTGAGGTGAAATTTGAAGGTCCAGAGGTTCAAAAGCATCACACCGGTTCTAAACCCAGAAGGCTTGCTTCCGTGGGGTTCTTTTGGAGTACACTTTACATCCGGTTACAGGAGGAGATTTTTTGCCAACCACCAAACATTTACACTTTCTTGGAGCTTGCAGCACCCGTTCCACTTTCTTCCTCTGTCTTTGAGTTCTGCTTCTTTTCTTCACTATTCTCTGCAGGTTCTAGATTGCCCAGTCGTACTTTGTCTACTAGATGATCATTTTTGGTGGGGAAATGGGAAAATCCAGAAGGAAGACTGAGAGATTGGAACCTGGAAAGAAAGATGGATTTTCAAAAATAATCCTTAATATTTTACTTCCTAATATTTTAGGAAGAATAATTCTAAAATGTCTGTGTTTTGAAGCCACCCCTCCTGGACAGACAGTCAAACAGCAGAGTCTCATTTTTTTTTTTTTTTTTTCCTGCTATGGGCATATGAGGAACAGAAAGAATTAGCAAGAATGTGGCGATCCTGTATAGTTCCCTGGCCAATCTTACATCTGCATCAAGTCCTTTATGTTTTGAAGAATCTCTTCATAAACTGATAGCCATTGTCAGCTAAATGATTAAAAGGGGAGGAGAAATCTCTAGCTTCCTCAAGCCAGCCAAATAGAATATTCTGTAGCAGACAAATCTGGTGAGTTTCCCTCTAGAATGCATGCCATGCTGCATGTGGGGAAACACTTCCTCTCACACCCACATGTCCTACTCAGGACTCTTCTAGAGCTCTGATTCTTAATACCCTTGTTTGGCCTCACGGGTACTCCACTGACTGTAACTTACCCTCCCAGGTAAAAAGCTTCTAGATACTCTCCATTCACAAGGGATAGCTTACCAATTCCCAAATATATCCTGGGTTCTTCCCCAATACCTCTGCCTACCACTTCCCTTCTTCTGGGAATGCTATTCCCCACCACCCCCTTTGCTAGTCAAATTTGGATCCACTGTTCGGGGAAGTGTTAGCTTCAGCTCGTGAAACAGTCTGCAACCCTTCCAGATGGACATAATCCCTTGTTTATTGGTGTCATCAAGCCTTCCACGAATTCACACCGTCCTGGCTTGTTAGGCTGTAGCTAGGATGTGCGTGGCTGTCCATAGTAGCCTTGCTCATCGTTGTGTCTTCCACTCTTCCCAACACAGGGCCTTGCATGCTGTCCACACTCCATGCATGTCTGTTAAATTGAATGGAATGTGGTAATAACAATGTTAATCATCATGCATGTGTATAAAGAGAGCATAATACAGAAATATGCTAAAGGGAGAATGGAAAGATTAAAAACAGCAAGACTCTTGGAAGACTCAAGGGATGTGGCAAATGACTCAAGAGAAAATAAAAGGAGAAAAACGACGAGCTTTCGGAAAAAAAATCAAGTGTGTTTCTCTCTAGCTTTCTAATGGGCTTGGAAATGTTTTTTGAAGAGGGATCGTGGACTGGACTGTCTGAGTGAGAAGAAATCCATCCTGTCCTCCATGCTAACAGGATGTCCCATAGAGCCTGCAAAAGGTGTCAGCACCCAAGTACCAGCCGGTGATGACTGGACAACCAATCAGAGTGAGGACCCAAGGGGCCACCTTCGCAATTCAGCTACAAAGCATGAGTTGAAGCATGAAGCAGGGCACCTCCAGGCTTTTCAAGTATGTTAAGTAAATAATTTTACAGACCGAGGTAGGCCAGGAATTGGCTATGCACTATACATAAATATCTGTGAGCCACAAAAGGCACTAGGGTAGAAACTGAAAAATATGGGTATCTTTTCTTCCCCCCACCTCCATGGAACTCTGCTGGCTACACTTGCTGTATAGTATTTTAGTTCATCAAACTTCCTATTATAAATCTGTGGTAAGAAGACTATATCTCTGACATTCCCAGAAGTGTCAGGAAAGAAAATATGCCATCAAGTACCAGTCAATAAAATTAACCACTGGGAAAATTAATAAAATTGTGTTTGAATAAAATGTTATATATCTTAAAAAGTTTATGAATTCTTTGAAAATCATATCTGTATTTTTATATCTCTCTGAGTGCAGTTGGGGGTGGAGAGGATTAGGGTGGTACATCCATGCTTTAGTACAGAGTGTTCTCTGTCCTGACCTGGGTAAGAAAGATAAGCCCTTGCTGTGTGTTTCCCATGTTCTGACTTATTTCTTCACCCAGCTGAGGACTCACTCAGCACCTGGCATATGGTAAGTGCTCAATAAATATTGGCTGTATTAATGACTAAGTGACAGCCATTTAATTGAGAAAGCAGAAATGGGACGTTTATAAAAGTCCACATTTTTGGTGCGTGGTTACCAGTTATACGGCCTCAGGAGCGAAGCCATAGGTCTTTATCGACTAAACGATATGACAAAAGACAAAGTTCAGGTCTCAGAATTTATTAATATTTTAGAGTCCTGTTGCTCACAGTGGGCCGAGGATAGGATGTCATAGAAGCATTAATCACCATGTGATTAAAAATCGGAGGAGGCGAGGCAAGGACTTACATTGGCGGGCAAATAGATACAATGTGGAGTAAAACGCAAAATTCACAAGAAAATAAAACCCGACACCAGTAAAATTTTACTTGCCTGTAGACCCACGGCTTTTGTATTCAGAGTGCTCTGAAGGAGAATGTACTGGAAATTACTGAGAGTGTCTCCTCCGGCTCAGGGTCCATGCTGCTGGGCCCTCTCTCAACTTATTTTCTAGACTCATGGGTCTTTTAGAAAAATCTGTTTCCCCAGATCACCTGAAATCTTCCAAGGTTTCTGAAGTTTCTGTCTCAGTCACTCTCACTCTAGCTCGACCAATACACATAGTGAAAAAGACAAACTTTAAAAGTTATTTATGTGGATACTTCAAACCACAACCTCCCTTGTCTGAATAATTCTGGCAGAGTGTTATTTTCTCATGCATGATCAAGATCAAGCCTCAAGTTGCCATTTCTTATAGGGCTGCAGATACTGACTCTTTCCAGGTTTTCAGAAGCCTGGTTGGGCGGGGGATAGAGAGGATGCCTTATATAAAAGCCGTGAAATGCTTGGGTGAGTAGAGAGTGAGAGTTCGGGCGTACAAGAGTAGCATTTCAATGGGAAAACCAGGATACAAGGTGTGTAATTTTGCAACTGGTTCCATTCATCCCCCAGCATCACCATTACCTAGTGAGAACGCTTCTCTTCTTAGAATGAACTCTCTTTCTTCAGTTAGGTGATGCATTTTATAGATGACAAATGTTGAAAGGAAAATATCCATTTATTTGTATTTAGCAAGTGTTTCCTGGGTAGGATTTTTGTGTTTCTCAAGTCTTCCCACATCAGACCCTCCAAGCTTTTTCCCCTTTCATCCCACCTGCCACTGTGATTGGGTTAGTTCAACATGTATTTCTCAGTTTCTAAAGTGTTTCAGACACTGTACCAGGCACGACAGACACAAAGATGAATAAAACAACCTCTGCTCACTAACGGCTTCCAATTGAAGGGGAAAGACCAGTTATGTTCACAGATGATTTCAACATGTTAAGTACGAAGACAGAGGTAGGAACCCGGAGTGATTTCCCTAGTATGCAGCCACAGGCGCCTGCCTCAAGGCAGTGCTGTTCTGTGCTTTCTCACACCGTTCTTTTCTTCCCAGTTGCTTTCAAACTCCTAGAAGGCAAGGCCCGTGTGTTTGCTACTTTGCTGCTTCTCTCCCAGAGAATGCTCTCAATAAATGCTGATTGAAATGGTTCTAGAGCCATAGTTTACAATGCAGTCACTTTATTATTGGCTTTTTATACAGTTCTTACAGTTCAGACCCTGAAGTCACTAGGGAAAGAAAAGGAGATTGGTCGGCAAACTCATTATCTGACATTAACATCGTACCTTCTCTGAAAGACCAAGGATAGTTACTCGATTAGGTAACAAGAGCTTCGTGGGGGCTTTAATTTAGAAATACTGTTGACTGTTCGTGACTCCGATGTTGCTCAAGTGGTGAAGACCATGTGTGGAGTTTAATGTGATCTTAAACATTACTATCTGCGGTAAATCAGAAAGGGGCACAAGCACCATAGTTGCTGTTTAATGATGTATGAAAAAGCCGCCTGGTACAGTGCACCATTAAGAAAAGCTGAAACTGGAGCTGAACCAAGACCCCATGAAATATGGAGACCTCTGTGGCCAAGGCCACATCTCCTAACCTGGAAAGTGACGATGAACACGAAGCGCCCGCACAGGGTAAAGAAACTCTGGTAAATCCACGGAGAAAGAGAAAGGGCATGGATGCTGCTTTTGGAAGATGAAGTGGTAGATGAGACAATAAAGGCTCTTGCCGGGGTGTGCTCGTGAAGCCTCCTGCCATCGAGTCCAGTAGTAGCTTATCTTTAAATGTCCTGTCTTGTTAATCCGCTGAAACAAACCCACAAATGTAGAAAACAAGCAAACAAAAGCCCTAGTAAACAAAAGTAATCTGTAGTAGTTAGAATTGCAAAAATAAGCAAATCTTGGATCCTGTAAAGAAAAGCCGACAGCAAAACTTTACTACTGTTATTTTTCTGCTTTTACGAACACAAACTAGTAATCGCAGTGATAGCTTTGGTTTAAAATGCTTTGTGCAATACGAGACAGCAAATTTATCTGTATAGTTCTAATAAGTGACTTATAATAAGCTATAAGTTTAGAAATGACAATGGATTTTATGTCCTCCCAGGAAGATTTTATTGGACTAAAGAAAAACTGTTAAAAGAATGATAAAAGTCTGTACCAGCTTGTTTAGGAGAAGGACAGTTTCAAGGTCTATCTCTTCATAATTTCCATCTAATTGACCATGATTCTTGTGTTGGTGACTATGGTCTTATGGACTGACATTTATGAGTATTTCTTTATGTGGCTAGAGTTTGAGTCCAAGATATATAAATAGTATTAGTCAGATCTCACATGAACATCCCTTACACTCGTTCTGTTGCTTTCTGTAGACACAGCGAATCAACGGAACTGAATTCAGTGAGGATGTGATTCCTATCCCTGGAACCCTTAAAGTAGTGTTGGTGGTGTTACCAAAAGTTCAGCCCTTGTCCCTGAGGCTGCATCACAAGAACAAGGTCAAATGGTTTGAGGGGAAAGAAAGAGTTTATTAATCAGCTGGCAAATAAGGAGGTTGGCAGAAGATTCTGATCAATCCCATCTTCGGCTAAGACAATTTCATCACCTCCACCCAGACAATTCCCCTGAGCCATCTTCCGTGGCACAAAGAACTAAGGACACTCCCCTTCCCCTCCCGACCACTGGTCTGAGGCAGGGATATAGATTTCGTTCTCAAAAAGGGAAAGGGAGTTGACAGAAAACATTTTACCCTTTTTCAGGCCATTTTCTCTGTTACACTGGGACAAGACATACCTATGCATAGAATAATGTTCAGAGAGATAAAGCATGAAAGTGAACATTTATTCTTTTTTTTCTTTTTCCAAATGAATTATACTGACCAGAAATATACTAGTTTGAAAGGAAGGAGAGAGCTAAATTTATGCTGAGTCATTCAGGAAAGTTGGTGAATGTGAAATTGGCGATGGCCTTAAATGAGCTGGTGTTTGAAGGCAGAGAAGGAAACAGAGGGGCCTACTAAGTGGGGATGAGCCTGAGCAAATGAGCAGGGGAAGAGAGTGTAGATAGGCTTGGGGAAATAAGAACAATACATAAAGCAGACTGGCTGGAGCAGGTAATATGCATATGTCGTAGGGTTGTTTATGACAGGCACAGGTTGGGGTAGCTGGTGATCACTTTTTATGACAGGCTAAGGAATTAGCGTTTTATCCAACATCCAAGGTATTATCTATTGCTAATGCATTTCAAGATTGCATTGGTTAATAACAACAGATTGTCTAAAATTTTTTACCCCAAATGCTGAACATTGGCTTCTATTTCAAATATTTCTCCGCAAGTCAAATGGAACATTTGAATCTTTATCCTTTTGGTCATTGTTTATACCAAGTGCATTCTTATTTATTTATTATTTTATTGGGTTTATTTTTTATTTTATTTTTTAAAATTTTATCTTATTTATTTTTATTTTTTTGAGACGGAGTCTCACTCTGTCACCCTGGGTAGAGTGCAGTAGCATGATCACAGCAACCTCAAATTTCTGGGCTCAAGTGATCATCTTGCCTCAGCCTCCTGAGTAGCTGGGACTTCAGGCATGCGCCACCACAACATCAGGCTAAGTTTTCTATTTTTAGTAGAGACGGGGTCTTGCTTTTGCTCAGGCTGGTCTTGAACTCCTTACCTCAAGC
>CAUYMX010100086.1:0-13998 GCA_963573855.1 Lepilemur septentrionalis | reverse complement strand
AAAAATTAGCCGGGCATGGTGGCACATGCCTGTAGTCCCAGCTACTGGGGAGGCTGAGGCAGGAGGATCGCTTGAGCCCAGGAGTTTGAGGTTGCTGTGAGTTAGGCTGACTCCACGGCACTCTAGCCCAGGCAACAGAGCGAGACTCTGTCTCAAAAAAAAAAACAAAAAAAACAAAACAGTGACTGAGAAAATCGTCTCTACACTGGTATTGAATCATCTACTATGTATATATCCCATTGAAGAAAGCAAAGCACGGTAAAGGGTAGATAGCGTGCTATATGCTACCTTTATGGAAGAAAGGGGGAAAATCGGGAAAACTCACATACATATTTGTGCAAATAATATAATGTTATATAAGGAGTTAATAAAAGTGGTTACCTATTAGAGGCAAGGCATTGGACAAAGAATGGGGTAAATTAAAACTGGGCAGGAGGAAGACTTCTTAATATATCCCTTTTAAATAGTTTTGAAGTTTGAATCATGTAAATGTACTACTTATTTGAACACATTAAATTATGAGAAAAACAGCCCCACTTTTTATACGTTTGAAAAAACAAACTCATTCCCCGGAGCATATTAGTGTGCTTCTCCCAAGGATGTTTGCATCCAAACAGGGACTCAAACCTAAAGCCAAAGACATCAAACATGAATGGTGACATTTCAGGCAGCAGCAGCAAGTAGTCCAGTGAGGGAGAGGGAAGGGAGCCTCCTGGGTCTTTTCTGCGACCGTATTCCCTGTTCTGTCTTTGCACACCTCACATTTCCTGAGCACGGCCTCCGCTGTGATGCCTTCTTTGTCACCCTGCCCATGCACTTAGCAAAGAGCTGAGAAGCTAGGCTCTCGTAAACCAGGGCTAATACCAGGCCCCCAGCTGTCTCAATAATCACAAATGCTAGCCGTGGGTGGGAGATAAATGAATTTCTTTTGCTAATAGGGAATCAAGCCTTTTTGAAGAAATATATGTGCAATTGAAATGTAGAAAGGTGCCCTTGCCCTTCAAGAAACAGAAAAAAAAAGATAGGAAAAGAAAAAGCTATAGCCATTGACACCAAAGCCTGAACAGTTTATTTGGTGCAAATCCCATAATCATGAACATCTCAGAGCTGTAATTCTGTCTGATTACCCTACGCTGTCAGGGAGTGGAAAAACCCAGAAGATTAATGTTTTGTGTGGCTGTAAAGTGGCAGGTCTGCACCCCTGAGCTTATCTCCCATGAATCAGGAGCCAGGCAGAGAAGCTTCAAGAGACAGCACCATTTCATAATGATTTTTTGTGGAAAGAGACCTGTCAAGCCCAGATTCATTAGTTTCTACCACCATTGGCTTCTTCGATAGAAAGATAGGCCAAATCTCCCTGTGCACAACTTCCCTTCTCCGGTTTATTTTGTGGCATCAGAGCATCCGGGCGTGAGTGGCGTATGTATATGAGGAGCAAGATTGACGGAAAGGGGAGAAGTCTCTTTGAGTGTGAGCTCTACTTTCCAATCTTCTGTTAAACAGCAGATGCCTCAGGAACTGCTGTAAAGCTGCTTCAATGGGAAGCCAGCTTCAGATAATTGCTCACAGTTCTTTTGTAAGTCACGGTAGGAAATGGTGGCCAGTTTAAAACAAGAACTACTGTTCAGTTGGCCTGTCTATTGATCCAAAGCATTTTGACTCTAGCGTCTAGAATGTAAGTAGAAATTTGGCAAATCTTCCCACTTAAATAGTAGTACTGCCGGGCGCGGTGGCTCATGCCTGTAATCCTAGCACTCTGGGAGGCCGAGTCGGGCGGATTGCTCATGGTCAGGAGTTCGAAACCAGCCTGAGCAAGAGCGAGACCGTTGTCTCTACTAAAAATAGAAAAAAATTAATTGGCCAACTAAAAATATGTAAAAAAAAATAGCCGGGCATGGTGGCACATGCCTGTAGTCCCAGCTACTTGGGAGGCTGCGGTAGAAGGATTGCTTGAGCCCAGGAGTTCGAGGTTGCTGTGAGCTAGACTGATGCCACCGCACTCACTCTAGCCTTAGCAAGGGAGTGAGACTCTGTCACAAAAATAAAATAAAACGAAATAAAATAAAATAAAATAAAATAAAATAAAATAAAATAAAATAAATAGTAGTACTATCCAAAATTTGAATGTAGAACTACAATAACATATAAGCTGTGTGACTTTGGAAAAGTTACTTAACCTCCCTAAGGCTCAATTTATCTATAAAATGGGGATAATAATATTTATCTAAGAAGGTTGTTGTGAGGACAAAATGAAATAAAGTTGTACACAGTGAATGCCTGGCGCTCATTAAATAGCATCATTATTGCAGATACCCAGGGTTCAGAAATCAGCTCCACCACTTACTACTCATGTGACCTTGGGCAAGTTTCATAACCCCCCCTCCAAGCTTCGGTTTTCACTTCTATAAAATGAAAATGTTAATCTTCACAATCCTATGAGGTAGGCACCATTAAGCACAGGTTAAGAACTTCACACAGTGCTTCACATTGTAATCATTCAAGAAATGAGAGCTAGTAGGAGCAGTAGTAGGCGTAGTAATAGGCAAAAGAGGAAGAGGAGGTGGAGGAGAAAAAGAAAAAGTAGAAGGAGGATAAAAATGTTCATAAAAACTACAGGAAGAGAGATCTGGCTTATACATAAGAATTTAGAAACTGAAAAGTTTTTCAAAATAAAAATAAAATCACCTCCCCACCTCCCACCAATCTCTCTCTTTCTCACTCTTAAAAAACTGTAACTCCACATGCCTTAGCCTTTGAGGATATCTGTCCCCTTTATATTTTTCTAGTATCATCTTCTGCCATCCCTGTCCCCTATGCTACTGCTCAGACAGGAAATCCCATGAGTTCTTATGCCCCGAACATGCAGCAATATTTCTACCATTCTTATTATGCTAGTACTTATTGTATTGTTATCCTTTTTATTGAGCACTTGCTATGTGCTAAGCACCTTATATGTGTTATTTTCACCAGACTGTAAGCTCTATGAGGAGTAAGACCATTTCTATCGATTTACTACTCTCTTCCCCTCAATAATTATTTCTTGATGCTTGAATGAATCTAATCATCACAACAACTCTATGAGATAGGTGTAACTATTGTTTCCATTTTACAGAAAAGAAATATTGGCTTAGATACATCAAATAAGTCATAAAATTTGTAAGTTGTGGAGCTGAGACTCAAACCCCAGTATGTCTGACACCTCAAGTGCTGCTTGGACCATTCTATTGTCCACCTTATTTTCCCTAATGCATATCATAGTTTCTCATGCCTTCAGTCCTCTGCTCATGTTGCCTGGAATGTCCTTGTCTCTCTGTCTGTCTGATAAACTCATCTTTTAAGACTCACTTGAAGTGTCTCTCTCTCTTATAATTAATCTACTTTTTATACTATATTTTATTCTTACCAATATTTGAGGTGGCTTTCAAAATGCATAAAGTAGGAAAAAACAAGTAAATTGTAAAATCATGGGAAAAAGAAAATCAGAGTTAGGAAAAGAAACAAAATTTCAAGTGGAGGGTGGGGGAGACAAAATCGACCTAGAAAAGTGCCTGCCAAAAGATTCTTCCATTCCTAGAGAGGATGATCACAAATTTATTACTAAGCTTTCTGACAACCAAGGGAAGGATAGAAACCTGATTAGTTACAAGATTCATGGCATCTATAAGTTTAGTATGCCTCCTTTTTAAGAGAAGGTCAGGTTTTTTTCCTGAGATTTGAAATTTCTTCTGAGGTTTCTCAAAAAAGAGGGCACCATAAGATGTAGGGAACAGCATGCTTTACAACAGTCTTACAATGAATTTGATAGCAGACTGCTTTTTTGGTAATATCCCTCATTGCAAAACAGTGGCTTCCTCCGAGAAACCTTTCCTGGCTACCACTCCCAACCTCTCAGGCTGGAATAGGGCCCTTCTGTGTTCCCATAACACCTTGTCCTTTCTTCTATCAGACTGCATTGTAATTATTTATATTTCTAGATTCCTCGTCAGACTAAGAGCTTTTTGAGCTCTTAATCTTAGCATGTCCTGATTGTCCCTGTACCTGGGCCTCAACTTCCTTATCTGTACAATGGAGATAATAATGACACTTAGCTCCTGGCGTCGTTATGGTGAGTAAATGAGTTAATGCGTGATGCAGAATGCCTGGAACAGTGCCGGGTGCAGGGTAAGCACGCAGTTAGTATTAGCAATTATATTATCCTCAGTAAATACAATGCCTGCCATCAGGCATTCAATCAATAGGTTCTGGATGAATGTATAAGTAGATCAATGTGTGAGCTTAGAATTGAAGCTTGTAAATTCTCTTTGCCTAGAGAGCTCTGAACCTACGGAAGAAAGCCTCTAGTGTTAATTTGTCTATCCCCCTTAAGTCTTTACTCAAAGGTCACTTTTCAGTGAGGCTTTGCCTAACCCTGCTACCCCAAAACATTTCCTATATCCCCATCTCTGCTTTAATTTTTGCCTTAGCACTTCACACTAACATACTTAATTATTTATCATGTTTATTCCTGCCTCTCCTATTAGAATGTAAGCTCCACAAAGCCATGATTTTGTTTGTTTCTAGACAAGAACCGATAAAATAGTAGATGATCAATCAACATTGGTTCAATACATGATCGTATAGGAAGCAGGGCAGTGTGGGGACTCTCAGGATAGCGCGCCAGGCTTGCATGTGCACGGTCTTTAGAGTAAGTGCCTTTTTCAATTTTGCAGCCTGGGCACTGCTTTGTTCACACTAGTCGCAGCCCTGAAGCAGGGATTGGATCAGACAACCTAGTGAAGTTCTATCTAGTCCTAGGCAGTGGCGTGTTGGTAAATGTTTATCAACCAGCTCTTTAGGAAGGAAAAAGCCCTGATTTATATTGTTTGCCAACTTCTGTTGTTTAAACATTCCCATGATGGGAATTTTAAGCTATCAGCCGGATGTCTCTGAACATAGAGTTGGGAAGAGATGTGCCCAATGTGCCCAGCTTTTGCGAGCTGGTGCAAGTTGTCTGCAGCACACCACTGGCCAGGATTCTTGAACTTTTGCTAATGCAACCAGGGCCAGCCCAGAGGACTGCAACGCGAAATTAAGAATAATGGGTGGATTAGCATCACCCCACCTCTGCTACTGAAAAAATAGCCCAGAAGTACATATCTCAAATGGAGGGCTAGTGGCGTCCCTTTTAGCTGATGAGGGATTAAAGGAGGGAATTTAGTGTTTTCTGAGGACTATGCTCCAATTCCTCTGCTGAGCACACAATCCTATCACGCAGGGACTTCTATTATCCCCATTGTAAACAGATGAGGAGACTGAAACATAAAGACTGTAAGTAACTTGCCCAAGTTCACACACACAGTAATGGCGGAGGCAGGATTCAAATGGAAGCATGTTTGAGTCCGAGACCCATGCTCTTTTTCTTACATAGCACCATATTGTGCTGTGGCCTCAGAATATGGTGAAATCCCCACAGGTATGTATTGGGAAGCTTCTGTAAGCCCAAACATGTGTCACAGGCTGTATTTCATGAATTTCCTTCTCTGGATCTGGCCAATGTTCACTTGCTCCAGGGACAGGGGTGGTGGCTGTCTTGTCCCCTCTCTATGTTCAGTGAATAGCACTGTGGCTGGTGCACAGAGGCAGTCGATAAATGTTTGAAGACAAAAGGAATAATAAAAGAATGGATGTAATTGGGGAAAAGGAAACAATGTTTGTCCCATGGATATTGTATGTGTTTATGGATCACTTGAGAAGAATTCAGACAAAAAATTTGCAGTGATACCCTCAAGCAAATTCTCCTTTCCAACTTCTATTAATTAGACAGAGTTAACGACAGCAGTGGATTCCTTTTTATCTGTTCTGCCAGCAATTCACAAGAGCATGGAATTTGGGATAGATTCTGGAATTATTTTCACTGCAGATTTGCTTTCCTAACTGTCATGTGCTTTGGCTGTAAGTCCCATTGGTCGGTACTCTCTGCCCACTCCAGTGTGGGTAAATAGAAGGCAGCATTCAGGGATAACTTGAATGTCGGAAGAAAAGGGCTCAGGCTTCAAAATCCCCATGGCTAATCCGTAGAGCAGGCAATCCTTCCGTGGATAATTGAAATAGTGACTAAATTTAGTTACTAGCTAAATCTCAGGACCTTTCCACTCAGTAGCCTTACCCAAATACATTTCATGAAATTTTAAAAAGAGATACAGAAGTTGTCTCCAGTTGGAAATTTCCTCCCTCTCTGCGCCTTTATTCTATTCATAAATATATGATCAGTGCCAGACCAGAGGTTGCCCAAGCTTAAATATTCTGGGCTGATTCAATGTCTCAGGTTGAATATTCTGATGCAGAGACTAAGTGCATCCCAAAGATGTGTTTTGCCTGGCATGCTCGATATTTGAACATTATTTTTCAGTTAATTGACAGCATTAAAAAGCAAGGAGATGTTGCATTAAAAAAAATCAGTTCTTTTGGTTTCTCTTGAAAAGTCAGAAGCTCTGCCAACTCTAGGCGTGCAGTCTGACTTGCAGCAACATCGGGCTGGAGCTGAGTAGTGGCTGCTCTGTTTGAACAGATCATGCATTCACTGCCTGGTTCACCTCTGCCCCACAGCTTCCTCTTATCCGCCCAGCACTGGGGCGGGCCATCAGTTGCAGCTTATTATCTCCCTTTGCACTACTATTTCATAATTCAGATGGGTGTGTGCTCTTCAATTTGCCACAGAGAGAGACAGCCTACCACACCCACTAGATTCATTTCAGTTGCCTACCTGGTGCCTGGAGTCACTAAGTCTGTGTTTGAGTCTCTGATCCCTACTGTAAGGGCACAAAACTGCTCTTAGACATAGGCAGAGTTTGTAGCTGCCAGCACAGATCGGTGGGACAAGTTGCCAACAGAAAGCCCCCATGCCTCAAAAATAGCTCCCCACTAATCTGCATGCATGAAATTAACACTACCAGTCACTTCTTAGGTTAAAGAACTTAGTTTTCCCCTTTTGAAATGAAAACATGTCACCTGGGAGGGGGCAAGCCATTATCTTGTTATGTTAGTTCACAGGAACAATAGGAGAGAGAAGGTCTGCATCAGCAGCATCTTGGAAAGGGTTAGGACTGCTGACACTGGCTCAGGTTACTTCCCTCATCTCTAGCAAAAGAGAGAAGGAAGGAAAGGGGCACAACACAAATAAGCTTTGCTGAGGGGAGGGCATGGGGAAGTGCTCAGAGCCTCAGGGCATGCTCAGGAAGGGCAGGGACTGGTGGGCAGCATGAGGGTCCTCTGGCTAAAGGAGAGAGGAAAGGCATTGAGCCAAAGAAAGATAAGTGCAGAAGGCCATCAGCTTTTTGTGGTCAGTGGGCTCTTCAGAAAAAGAATGAATTCGTTCTTTAGAAAGGATTGCTTGGTTGGGTATAACTCACAGGTGGTGTGAAGGCCGGAACTCTATAAACAGATCCTCTTGCAGTTACCAGAGGCTATTTTTGCTCTTTGCAACATCATGTGCCGGGCAGACAGTGGCCCTGTTGGAATGCACAGAGAGCCAAGCGACACAGCAATTGGTAGCTCCCTAGGGAGAGGGCTTTTTTTTTTGTTTTTTTCCATTCCCAGCAAACTCTACACTGGTCCTGCACCATTTCCAGTCTGCAAGGCTGGCATTTCTTAGCTACAGCCCCTCCCCAGCACCCTGGGGCCCTAACTGTTCCATGTAGATCCCAGGCAGGCCCAGCTTCCCCAGCAGCCAAGGAGCTGCCCAGACTAGTTCCCTCACCTCTCCGAGCCCTGCTTCTCCAGACACCAGTTAGATTCCAGGACTCTCCGGGTTCCTTCACCTCTATCCCTAACAGGCCTCACTCAGAGGCTGATCTTTCTTGCTTCTCCCACCTGGACTTGTGCAGGGGCTTCAACCAGAAGGGGCTCAGCTCTCCAAGGAAATGGCAGAAGAGGTCTGTGCAGCTAGGGCAGGAGACCCCACATGGCAAGAGGAGAGGCAGTGGAGAAAGGGAAGCGATTGTATGCAGGTAGCAGGAGAGATCAGAAAAGGCAGGGGAAGGACCGTGCCTACCTTTATATTTCACTCTTACTCTTCCCGCTCTTACTGACTTCCAGCTCGGGCCATGTCCCCTGAGCCTCTCCAAGAGCCCCCCAAACTCCATTCACACCCCATCGTTCAGGGGCCCAGCTCTTTCCTCCAAGTTGCCTCCTACTACCTGGGCACAGGCTGCATCATGCTGATTTACAGATTAGTCAGATGAACACTCAACACCCACCTCGCCTCAGCCTTGGCAGCTTGCGTTGCCATGAGAGTGACAAGAAGGGAGGAAATACTTATTATCTACTTTATTTTATATTGAAGCCAACCCTCCCAGGGCCTACACGATTCCCTTCCAGCAGCAGTAGGAGCTTGGAGAGGCCGCATGAACTTCACAGGCCACTAGGAGTGCTTGGGAAATAACAATGTACTAAAGTCGGCCCCTGATTGCTCCCGTGAATTATCCACTTTGCGGATTATCTGTGGGTAATGCCTTTCTGTAAGCTGGCTTCCTCTGCCTCCCAGCAGGTTTCTGAGCTGTCTTTTTTTTCCCCCAGCTCCCATGACAGCCTGTGGATGTGTGCTTGAGGAATGCACACTTGAACACTTGCCTACGCAAAATGGAAATACAGAGGAAAATTGGATGAGGGGGGAAATCCTCTAGTTCTTTCCTGTGGCAGCCAGAAGTGATGTGGGGCCTTTAATTAAATCCCCAAATTCTGAGTGTGCAGTATGTACAAAAGCCCTAGACTGGTATCTGGAGAGGCAATAATTTTATTTTTCATACTTGGTTTCTTTTTGTTCCTTGGGGGGATCCCAGGGATAGAAGAGAGTGAATGTGAAAGAATGAAAATGTGATTGACCCATAATGCAAATTTTACATCATCATCATCATCACAGTGACACCTAACACTTACATGGCAATTATTACATGCCAGACAGAGTTCAAAGGGCTTTATATGCATGAACTTGCTTAATCATCACCACTGTAATTAGAGATATTATTAACCCTCTTCTAAAGGCAAGGAAAATGAAGTACAGAGAAGTCTAGCGACTTGCCTAAGGTCATGCAGCTGGTACCCAGGCAGGCTTTATTCAGGGTTCACAGCCTTGGCACTATATTAAGCTGTGTCTGACTACACACATTCTGTTGTTTCAGTTTTCCACTGGTACAGAACTACCCCAAACTCAATGGCTTAAAGCTACAGCCATTTGACTTCTTCATGATTCCACGGGTCAGGAATCCCAACACAGTACTGATGGCTTGTCTCTGCTCCATGATGTCTGGAGCCTCAGCTGGGATGGCTCGAAGAGCTGGGGCATGGCCAGGATGGCTTGACCGGCAGCCTCTGTCTAAGGCCTCAGTTCTCACTGTCTGCTGGGTTCCTGGATTCTCCTCCACATGGTCTTTTCATATGGCTAGGTTGGGCTTCCTCACAGCATGGTGGGCTCAGAGTAGTCAGACTTCTGGCTGTCTCTGAGAGAAAGTAGTTAGTAGCTGGCTGTCCCTAAAAGAAAGATGAAGACTCTGGGCCTTGTAAAAGCTGAACCTGGAACTGGGCATAGTGTTATTTCTACCATATTCTACTAGATAATGAGACCAGATCAGATTCAAGAGGAGAAAAAATAGATTCCACTCCTTGATGAATGGAGTGGCATGCATACATAAGGAAAGAAGTAATTAATGGTGGCCATCATTGGAGACTATCACATTATTTATATATAGAATATACATGCCATTTTATTAACTATATATGCTAATATATTACCTAATATATTTGTATATACACACACACGCACAGATTGATTTTTTTTTTTTTGAGACAGAGTCTCACTCTCTTGCCTGGGCTAGAAGTGCCATGGTGTCAGCCTCGCTCACAGCAACCTCAAACTCCTGGGCTCAAGCAATCCTTCTGCCTCAGCCTCCCAAGTAGCCGAGACTACAGGCAAGCGCCACCATGCCCGGCTAATTTTTTCTATATATTTTAGTTGGCCAATTAATTTCTTTCTATTTTTAGTAGAGACGGGGTCTCGCTCTTGCTCAGGCTGGTCTTGAACTCCTGACCTTGAGTGATCCGCCCGCCTCGACCTCCCAGAGTGCTAGGATTACAGGCGTGAGCCACTGCGCCTGGCCACAAATTGATTTTTAAAATGCCAAAAATTGCAGCTATTTTGGCCAATACTCTGCATTGACCCCACTTCGAGATGCTCAGTGAGTATGGAAATCTATTCCCAGGCCTGGATCCTGCTAAGTGTTGCAATGCTCCCTCCAGGAACTCTGCCAGGTTTGCCAGAGCCCAGTAACTTAGAAGACCATGATTCTAGGGTTGATGCTGGGCCCTACCCACATGGAACTTCTTCTTTCTTCTGAAACATGAATCAGGAGGGTTCTTCAAATAAGGTTCTATCCCAGAGGAGTAACCCACTGGGGCCCACAGAGGGAAAAACAGCCAGCCTGGCAGACCCTACTGCCTTTAGCCATTGAAGACTGCAGCTGGGCGGTGGCAAGGGAGGACAGTGGACAAGAGGAACTCAGGAAATCTAAATGGCAGTCTTGGTTCTTCTTCCCTGCATGTGAATGGGGGCAGATGGGAAGGAGGTATGACAGGCATTTGGTCCTAAGTTATCATGTCACCTCACTGCCTATGGACCTCCAATGGCCATTAATAAAGAGATGCTTGATTATCTCCCCTCCCCCAGAGATGCTTTTGTTATCTCCTCATTTCCCCTCCTCATAAATGGCAGGGCCTTTGGCATAATGTGCCATACCCCGCTACCATGCCCAACCTCTTCTCACCTAAGCCCAGTCAGTTCCCTGCTTATGCCACTGACAGTTAGGGAGCACGGGAGATTGGATTATCGTTCTCAAGTTTTCTCTCTCTTCCTTTTATAGAATTTTATATGCATCCCCTTTTCACGTGACTTTGTAGTATTTCCTTCTAGAGCAAGCAGAGTATATTTCACCATCACATTGATGCTGAACATGGCCATGTAACTTGCTATGTCCAGTGGAATGTCAGTGGATATGACACTAACAGAGTTTTTAAATGTGATTGTATGATTTAGCTTAGCATCTTGTGCACCTGCTATCTGCTGTGAGAACATGCCCCAGCTGGCTGCTGGTCCCAAAATGAAGAGATACATAGAGAGAATACAAACCTGACTTTCAGCATGAAGTGGAGCCAGCCCAGCTGACCCTAGAGCATTGAGCAATCAAAGTAAATGTTTGTTGTAAGCAATTGACATTTTGGGCTTGTTTGGCAATATCATAGCAATAGCTGACAGATAGAGGAGGTCATGCGATAATCCAGCCAAAAGTTGATGTTTTAGACCAAGGCCATAGCAGTGAAGATGATTTTAGAAAAATGATCGGATTCTGGATATATTTTGAAGGCAGAAATGACAGGATTTGCTGATGGATTGAATGTGAGATATGAGAGAGAGACAGAGACAGACAAAGGAAACATTCAAGGACAACACCAAAATGTTTGGCTTGAGCAACTATTAATAAATGTATTTGCCATTTAGTGAAATGGAAAAGGCTGAAGGTGGAACAGGTTTGGGGGGAGAAGGAATATCAGAAATTCAGCTTTGGGCCTCCCTTTTAGATGCCTCATAGTTCACTGTTTCTCCCAGACTGTCCTGGCATGTAGAGTGAAAGAGTAAAGATATCTCCACTCCCTGAATTGTTTGGAAAAGCTCCAAAGTCCCTACCCCAGGCTGACCCAGCCCTCCATTGCCCCACCTCGTGGTGGCTTTGAAATTTCTATGTTGAAGGAGCTTAAAGAAAGCAATCTGTTCGGAAGGAGGCTAGGGGACTTTTCTTGAAACTGTTTTGGCATAAAAATCACATGGTTTTCACTTGGATTCTGTGCAACAAAGGAATAAAAAGAGCAATTTTTAAAAAAAGATGCTCTACTTTACATATTACATAAGATTGAGAAAATATCAATTTTCTATATCACATAATATAAACCAGGAAAAACTCATGGCCAGTCTCACAGTACACATTAGAACAAAGCTTCCCAACAGCCAGGGGCCACAGGACACCACCGATAGGATGGTCTACTTTGTTCCAGGAACTGTGCTAGGTTCGAGAATGCCGTGGTGCGGCAGATTGTATTACTGTTTAAGTTTTTCATCACCCATCCCTGAGGGTGCATTATTTATCCTCACCCTGTCACACTCTAGAGTGGCCATGTGACTTTCTTTGGCCGATGAAATGTAAGTGGAAGTCACTTCCAAGCAGATGCTTTCTGAGCCATACAGTAATAACACAATGGTTGTCTTCTCTTTGCCATGAGAACACCAATATCCTAGATACTATTCCATTCTGTGAACCTGGGTTCCAGAGTGAAGACACATAGAGCAGAGCCATAACCAACCCACAGCCAACATGTAATATGAACAAGAAATAAAGCTTTGTTTGCGGGGGAGGGAGGTGTCACTTGCTACTGCATCATAACTTAGCCTAAACTAACTGCTACAAGTTGTAAATAAGATAGAAGTGGTCATTGCCATCAGGGAACTTTCAGTTCAATGGAAAAAGCGATAAGTAAAGAAAATGTGTGTGTGTGTGTGTGTGTGTGAGAGAGAGAGAGAGAGAGAGAGAGAGAGAGAGAGAGAATTATTTCAGGAAATAGTATGCAGCAAAAGTGATTGTGTTTGTGTGTGTATGTAACCTACCGTATATAGGTGGTCAGGTAAGGTGGGTTGCTGACCTTTGACCCATAGAACAAAAAGCTAACCCTTCTGCTCTCCTCTCTTCTCAATCTTCTCCTTTTTCCTTTTATCATCTCCCACCATCAAGTCTACCTCACCTTCTCCCTTCCTCTCCATGATTCCTTCTCCAGAATCTGTCCTTCTTTTCTTCCAGCTCTCTGCATTTGTGTACACACATATCTGTGCAAATATGTGTACATTGACATACACTTGCACACACGCACACACACGTGGAGGTAGTGCTTCTGAGACTCAACATGATAATCACAACCCTGGGAGCCCTGCTTGTCCTGCCAGAATTGAAGCACTGTTTTAATTACAGCCATTATTCACAACACCTCACACATTTTCTGTCTTGTTGACAGTATTTGGGAAGCAGCAGCTGCTCCCTTACTTTCACATTGATTGCTACTGTTTTGCCTTGCAAAAGAATATTAAATATCACAGTTGAACACAAATCTTCAAGACAGCTTCTGCTCTCAGCCATTCAGATTCCCTCTCTCTCAGTCAGCTGAGCTCTGCTGAGCACTTTCAGATTGGCTCCTTTGCTGGAGTTATTTCAAAATGTCTGGCTTTGATTTGATTCCACTCCTCCTTCAGATCACCTGACATCTCTGCTGCCTTCCTCCCCTGTTTCCTTCAGCCCATCTCAAGACAACCTACCTTTCCCAAGCCGGCTGTCTGTGACTCCACTTATGAATCTCACATGGCTTTCTGTTTGTTTGTTTGAGACAGGATCTTAGCTCTGTTGTCCAGGCTAAAGTGCAGTGATGTGATCACGGCTCACTACAGCCTTGAACTCTAGGGCTCAAGTGATACTCCTGCCTCAGCCTCCCTAGTAACTGGGACTACAGGTGCACACCACCATGCCTGGCTAATTTTTCTTTTTTTTTCTTTCTTTCTTTTTCTTTTTTCTTTTCTTTTTTTGTAGAGACGGGGTCTCGCTATGTTGCCCAAGCTGATCTCGAGCTCCTGGCCTGAAGCAATCCTCCCACCTCAGCCTCCCAAAGTGTTAGGATTACAGGTGTGAGCCACTGCACCCGGCCCCATGTGGTTTTTAAGGACTCTGGGAAAATCCCTGCCATGTATCCTAGCACATTGCTCCTGAAATGACACAATTGTAAGTACATTCCTTCACCTTAAGGCTTTTAGGCCAATGGTTTATCCTTTTTTTTTTTTTTTTTTTTTTTTTTTTTTTTTTTGGGGGAAAACAACAATAAATTTACATTATAATTTTGACCGGAACAATTTATATTTGGTTTTTTTCAAAAAATAAATTA
>CAUYMX010100083.1:0-26813 GCA_963573855.1 Lepilemur septentrionalis | reverse complement strand
GTTGGTTGTACGTAGATACAGTTGGAGCACTATGTATGTACTCTCTGGACTACTTTGACAGAGTAGGTTTTTGAATGTAACAAGATAAGTCAACTTGAGTGGTAATATATTTTGGGAAATCAGCTCACTCCAAATTGTGACTGTAAACATTGTACTGTAAATGTTTTGTAGTTTTCCCCCAATAAAATTTTAAAAAATTAAAAAAAAAAATCAGTATTGATGGGCACACATTGTAAAAAAAAAAAAAAAAGAAAAAAAAGAAGCACAATTCTATGAAGAATTTCATACCAATAAATTGAAAATACAAAATGGACAATTCCCAGGAAAATATAAGTTAACAATATGGAATCAAGAAGAATATGAAAAGTTCAATAGAACAAAACCACTAAAAAAAAATCTGAAATTAAATAACCTCCCACAAAACCCAGCAGGTGGCCCACACATTTTTAAAATGAGTTTTATAAAACTCTCAAGAAACAAATAATGCTGCCTTTCTGTAGTGTATTCCAGTGAACAGACGAAGAAGGAGCGCCCCACACTCACGCTGTGTGGCTTGTACAATCTTGGCACAAAATCAGACAAGAAAGAAAAACTCCAGGTCAACCCCACTCATAAATGTAGACGCAAAAATCCTAAATAAAATATAAGCAAACCAAATATAACAATATATCAAATTTAAGTAAGGGTTGACCAAGCTGGTTTTTGTCAGGATACATGTATAGCTTAAGATCATTATCATGAAGCTCAGCACATTCACCAGTTAAAGGAGAAAAGCCACATGCTTATTTAAATTTATGCAGAAAAAAATTTGATAATTTAATGTAATTTAAACTATGCTAGCAAAATAAGAACAGATAGGGATGTCCTTTAATCTGATAAATGGTATCAATAAAAACACTGCAACAAATATTCTATTTATTGGTAAAAACATTAAATGCATTCTGTTTAAAAGCAGAAATAAAATAAAGATACCTACCACATATGTTTTTATTCAACACTTTATTAAAGACACTAGCCACACAATAGAATAAGAAAAAAGAAATAAAATATAAGAATTGTAAAGAAAAAAACAATACTGTCATTATTTACAGAAAATGTGATTGTCTACACAGAAAAGATAAGAGACACTTCCATTTCTGGCAGTATGGCAAACCAGATGTGGAGAAAACCCCTTCTCAGTGCAGAAAACATATATATGCTTGTTAAATATACTAAACAACATTTTCTTTAAGGATAGTTGAGCTGGTGGTGCCCCAAAGAACCAATTCTCAATCAGTGTACCAATCGACCAGTTGTAAATGAATACACAAGCAATAACAATCAAAATTATTAGAACTACAGGAGAAATTAAAAATTCAATATTGGACTATCATCATTAAATTCCAATTATTTTCCCATTTCTTTTATGATTCATGAGTGTTTTGAAAAAATTCTTTTTAATTTCAAACATATGATGGTAACTTTGGTAAGCTTTAAAAACGTATTTCTAAATTGCGCTGTGGGCAAAGAATGTAATTTTTATAATGCAAATTCTGCGAAACATGTTCAGACCTGCTTCCTGGCTTGCTGTTTGGTCAATTTTCATAAATATTCCATCATAAGGGAGATTTCAGCACAAAACACTTAGTAATTGCTCATACAAGAAGACAAAAATTCAGCATGTATATGGGAGATTTGAAAACAACAATTAGCAAACTTGATCCGATAAACCAAATCTACATAACTGCTGCAGAATACCTATCAGGTCCATATTTTACAGGCAAATTCTGTCAGAAAACCAAAACAATACCAATAGTCATCACAGGGTATCTATCATAATCATAAAAACAAGCCACAGACTAGGAAGGGGAAGATACGTGCAATGCATATGACTAACAGCAATGGACAGTATTCCTAATATACAAAGAATGCCTATAAACCAATAGCCAAACAATCCAACAAAAAAACGAGCAAAATAGGAGAACAAACAATTCACATGGCCAATAAACATAGGAAAAGCTGCTCATTCTCACAGGTAACCCAGAAAACACAAAATAAAGCCATCATACAGAAAACAATGAAATTGATTCCTACTGCACTCCAGCCACAAAATAAAATACCAGGTAGTTCCAAGATTCATACGAAAAAGTAATCATTTAAATATTTCAGAAAAAAATAGAATAGCTTTGTGATTTTTGTGGGATAGAGAGGAATTTCTTAAATAAGACACACAAAAGCACAAAGCAGAAAGAAAAAAATCAATATATTTGAGTACATTTAAATTAAAAACCATAATGATACATCATTTCATAACCATCAATTGGCAAAAATTAAAGTCTGCAATCAGCAAGCACTGGTAAGGATGTAGAATAATAGGAATTTTCATGCAGTGCTGGTGAGAGTATAAATTGGTTCAATCATTGTAGAGAACAACTTGATTATATCTTGTACTGATACACAGAGTAAATAGTTCCATTCCTAGAGAAACTCTAACGCAAATGCTCCCAAACATGTGTATAAGAAGATTCAAAACTGCATTGTTGGTAGTAGAAAATGATGAATCAACCTCAATATCCTTACACAGAAAACTGGATAAATAAATGATGGCCTATTAACCTATGGAATATGATAACTCAGTTGAAATGAATGTGCTAGAACTACATGCATCAAAATGGATATAATCTAAAAACCCAATGTTGGTAAAAAGAGCAAGCTGCCAAATCATGCATATAGTATAATAGAATTTATATAAGGTTTACAAACCCACAAAAATACTACATAGTACCTATGTGCATGTAAGCACAGTATAAGCACAAAAATACCGTGAATGTAGTGAACACAACGCCCAGAACAGTGGTAACATCTAATAAGGGAAGGAACAGGGTGAGAAAGCAAAGCCTACACACACACTTTAATCATATTTGCAATGACGTTTTCCTGGAAAAAAATATCTGAAGCAAATAGGACAAAATGTGCTTTATGGCAAAGCTGTGACGTGGTTACACGTGTATTCATTAACTTGTTCTTTAGATTTCCTGTATATACAAAATATTACCAACTGAAAAAAATATATGCTATTGATATCCTCTAACCACCCCATGCAGAAATCCCTCATTTGATGTTTCTGGCAATATCCATTCACCTATGTAACAAATAGTGATCGATCTATTTGATCACGTCCAGATTGGAGAGCTCATTACAATAAAAGATGACTCTTTCAGAATGCCCAGGACCTGACCTGAAAAGGATGGCTGCTATTTTTGGAGTTTTTCAGTCTTAGATATAAAAGAGCAAAAAGATTGGGGGCAGGGGATAGAGAAGAGGAACTCTTTAGCATATATTTGCAGATTTGTAATTAACTATCTCAGAGCATTAGCTACTTTCCAAAATTCGTAAACGTCTGAGACCCCTCATGACTCCTGCATTATCAAGCTTGCCGTAACCACGCATTACAGCCTCTACCCACCCCGTCCATGTGGCTCCCAGGACAACACCAACCAGTTACTCACAGCTCAGCAGGTCACACATTCACTATGTGTCATGTGCCGGGGCGACAGCAATTCGTTCTTTACTTTTATAATAGCATGGTTTTTAAATGGGTGGGCATAAAAGAATGCTCTTTTTATAACAATCCTGTCATCGGAAGCTTCTGGTATTTACAAAGTCCTGGGGGTGAGGGGAACAGCCTTGTACCGAACTTTGTGTTGCAGCCAATTCTGTTGGTGGGCAGATTTGACAGTTAAAAAAGTTCTTTCCCAAGGAATCTGACATCTGTCTTCCTGAAATTTCCATGATTTGGACCTGATTCTGCTCTGGGAAGCCCCCAAAGTGAACTCCTCTACTAAGAGTAAGTGCATGCTGTGTGTGTGTCTGTCTGTCTGTCTGTCTGTCTACCTAACTATCCACAATACACACATCCTGTACACATTTCCAATTGTGCCTCATGTTTTCTGTGCTTTTAGAGAAAATATTTTAATTTCTGAGTCTGCCAAGATTCAGATATTAAGGCACTACAGGCAAAGAAACCAAAGATTATAACAAGAATTATTTGAAAAATATATAGACATAAAGAGGGTTGGTTTTAAAACTTACCTACTTAAAGTTATTAAAATTGATATATCAATTTTCTGTCACTTCTGGGAAAACTGTACCTTAGGGTAAGAAACGTAATTTCACTAACAGATTGTACATCATATGGTTTTCTACAGTTGGAATCCAACAAGGATTCATTGAAAAAAATTATGACATTTTATTTTCTTAAGAGCTGGTAATTTATGATGACCACTTAGTAGGTATATAGGATATATTTTACTGGGAATGGAGATTCCATGATGATAGGAGGTATGCTCTGGGTGTGTGATTCTGGGTAAGTTATCTTACGAACAATTATACATTTAGTAGACGGCAAATTAAACATTGGCTGATGTCTTCTGCTCATGGCAAGAGAGGAGAAAATAGAAGGAAAGAATGGAAAGAGAAAGAGTGGAAAGAGGAGGGCAGAGAGAAAAGCCAGGAAGAGCACGAATTCAACCATCTTAAACAAACAGCAAAGATGCAAGGGCCCCAGAGCTCCGTCCCTGGGCTCACCAGCCAAGAACCACAGTTTGGCCTCCCCTCTTCACCCACAGTGATCACGAGTCTGTCCACACAGGGACAGCCAGGCTGTGCCCTCGGCCAGAGGTACACATCGACGGGAGCTGGTCCTCCAGGGGGTGTGCGATATAAGGTCACTTCCGGGCACCCCCATTCGTGCACTATTAGATCTCCTTAATCCATGTCTAATGCTATACAAACAGCCATGCACTCCTACGAGCCCTGACGCTATTGTTTTTGGCCATTCTGTGGCTTCCTAACTAGATATTAATGGAGTTCTCCAAAGTGTATCATAATTGTTGATTTTTCCTCTTAAGCCCTGATGTTTTAGTTTGTTGAAGTCCAGCCCAAGCAGGAAAGATCTGTGTTTAATTTATGACAAGCTCTACTGTCCAGGCTCCAACTGCCCCAGACTGTTTCAGCTCCTTCCTTTCTACCCATTTAAGATCACAAGCTCCTATAGTTCCTTGCAAAATCCAGTGCTGCCAGGTCAATGAGGTTCACAAAGCCCTGTGGCTTGGGAAGGAGGAAGTGTCTTTGACCTTGCTTAAGGTTTCAGTCTGTTTCTAGATTGACACTGGGCCTTTTGGGGGGAGATGCGGGATGCCGTGGAAAGAGGGGTAACCTAAGGGTCAGAGACAGTGCATTCTCTTCTGGCTGTGCCTGGCCAGTTATATGACCCTGGGAATATTCTCTAACCTAATATTGGTTCACAAAGGTATTTCATATACATTACTCCATTTACTCTTCATAAAATTCTACCAATAGGACAAATATAATCACTTCTGTCTCTGTTTAAAACCCTAAAATAGCTGCCCCTCTCACTCAGAATAAAATCCAAAGTTCTCATTCCCTCCCTCCTCTCTTTTGCTCTTTCTGTCCCTGTCACACTGGCCTCTTGACTGTTCCTGAAACACATCAAGAATATACCTGCCCCAGGACCTTTGCACTTACTGTTCTCTCTGCCTATATGCTCTTTCCCCAGATAGCCGCACTGTTTGCTTTCTTGCTTCATATTGGTGCCTGCCCAAACACGACCTAATCAGAGAGATCTTCCCTGTTCACCCTGTTAACAACCAGTGCCTTTCCCTCCACCTCCTGCCCCATTTCTTATTGTCCCCTCACTCTGTGTCATCTTTCCTCAGAGCACTTATCACCCTCTGACATACTATATATTTATCTCTTTAGCTCTGTCTTTGTCCTCCAATCACTAGAACACGAGCCCCTGGCGAACAGGCACTTTGCTTTGCTCACTGCTTTAATCCCCGGGTCTAGAAAAGCACCTGCTCTAGAAACATTCAAGAAATATTTGACATTTGAGTTAATGTTGTTATCTCTTAAGTTATAGGTGAGGAAAGAGAACTGTCAGGTTGAGGAGAGCCAGGGAGGTTAAGAAACTTGCCGGGGGACACAGAGGTAGCAATTCATAGCCGCGCTCGGGCCTTTACAGAAAGCTGTAGGACCTGGGTCTTTCTCCCAACTCCTGCACCTACCACCCAGACAACCCTGGGAAAGCAACTTATCTACTTGGATCTTGAATTTCATTTAACAATATAGCTTTTCAAATTTGCATAGCTTTACAAATTACATAATTCATTTAGGTCGGTCTCTCGTTTGTTCTTTATAGTCACTACCACTCTGGGGGTGTCCGCAGTGCCTCTATGTGATGAGAAGTTCAGAGCTGTCAAGATCCCTCAAGGAAGTGGCAGAAGCAGGTCCTCTCCAGATCTAATGTGTTCCTAGCTTTTCTCCCCAGAGGAAACAACTTTCGAGAACATCAATTCAAATATCCAAATTCCACGTATCTTCAAGGCTTATCTTTGAAACGTTTCCAACACTTCCAGCCTTCCCGGCTTTCCCCGGTCTCCCCTCCCTCTGAACAGATGGCAGACATGGAATTTACACCACTCTATTTGATGCTAGTAAACTGTCTTGTGTTCACTTTATTCTAAATGCTATATCCTAAACAATATTTGTTGACCGACAAGACATCCCAATTTTGTCCACTCTCAGGTTTTCAATATTATCTGAATGCCAGATTCATGTCTCTGGCCCAGACTTTTCTGAGCTCTGGACCCAACTGCATAAATGACTTCTCCATGTGAATGTTTTAAACGCCTCAATTCAACACATCCCATGGAACCCATGGTCTCTCCCCTAAGCTGCTTCCTTTCCAGTCCTCCCATCTTAGTAAGTAAAGTCACCACCACCAGCCGTTCAAACTGGACACCTGCACATGACTCCTTTCCCTGTCCTTAACCAAACCCAGGGAACTACCTCCTGAGTGTCTCGAGCTATATCTACTGCTACTTTCTTGTCCTGGAAGATACTGTCCTGGAAGATACCTGCCGAAGGACTCCCCGCTGATGTCCCTGAACACGTGTTCCACTCTCCCAGCACTCTCCACAGAGCATTTTAAAACGCGAATCTGATCATGTAGTGACCCAGTTTCGAAAATCCTTCAGTAACTTTCCATTGGTCTTAAGAAAAGGGTCATATTCTTAGATAGGCCTACAAAGCTCTGCGTGATCTGCCTCCTCCTTGGCCTCCAGCCTCACCTGGAGGAGCTCTCCCAACTCTACACGCCACTGTGAAAGCATTCTCCACCACCGGACCTGCTAAGGCACACCCTGTTCAGAGTGACAGGGAACATGCCCTGCCTGTGTGCCAAGCCAGGCTCTACCACCTAACACCCTGTGACCTCAGAGATGTTACTTAATCAATTTCCTTATTTGCAAGACGGGGATAATAAAAGGACTCACCTCATGAGGCCCATGTTGTGAAGATTACAAATGCTGCAAACAGAGCCCAGTGCTCGGTAAGGCACGCAGGCTGCATCAGCTCCCCATTGCTCTCCTGGCCAACTTCTACTCTGCCTTAGTTAAACGTCAACTCATCAGCAAAGCCTTCCTCAACTCTAGACTACGCTAGTTTCTCCTGTTACATAGTCCCACACCATTTGTCTCACTGAATAAAATTATGATATCCACAATTACGTCCTTGTTTAACATCAGTCTTTCCCGTAGACTGTGAACTTCATGAGGGCAGAGAGCAAGTCTGTCACTCACTTATGCACCCACGGCTCCTAGCACAGTGTCTGGCACATAGCAGGTGCTCAGTAAAGGCTTATTAAATAGACTGTTCAATAAAATATCACTTGGGAGCATTTGCAATTCCCCTTCAGCTCAGCGTCTCTGAAAGCCTCCACTTAGGTGTTATACTTAGTACATCATCAAGTAAATCAACGAAAGGTATTGCCCCCCACAAAGCTTGCTGGCTGCTCCCCAGTTTCCATTTTCCTCTCTCATGGTGTTAGAGCCCCTGGTTTTAGCAGGGTTCTGGGTGTCCAAATAACAACTCTACTCCCCAGCCTCCCCTTCTGTTAGGAGTGGCCAGTGCCTGAGTTCTGGGTCACGGGACGCAAGTGGAAGTTAGACGTGTAATTTCTGGATCGTGCCTTTACGAGGAAGAAGGGCGCCCTCCCCTTCAATGTCCTGCCTTCTCCTCAGTGTATTCTTTTCCAAAATATTTTTAACTTCAACTCCTTCCAAGTACCTAAACCTCCTCACTACTACAACCATAAAGGGATCAGACACTGGGCCCGACTCAGGTTCCACTTAGCCCAGGGTCTGGCCCCCAGGCAGAGGCCTTCCAGGTGAGCCATGCAGGACATGAAGCTCCCCGCAACCCACCGCCCAACCCTTCCCCACTAGGCTTGCCCCGGCTTTGACTCAGCATCCATGGCCCTGCCTTCATCCACAATCTGGCCAATCCCTTTGAGAATCCGCTTATGTTTTCTGCAAGCAACACTCCAAGGGCAAAGGAGTGAGTGCACTAGCATCCCCTCCATACCCCACCTCACCAGCCATGCGAGCTGCCGGTAAGGAATCCTGGGCATGCCCAGACCTCAGTGGAGAGGTGAGGGTGCCTTTGGCTGTGACCAGAACTCACGCCCTAGCCTGGCTGTGCCGTGAGGACAGAGCATCTCGGGCCGTGGGTGAAGCTGCATAAGGGGATGGATGAGGGTGGGGTGAGCGTCCCGGGGCCCAGGACAGTGATGGGAAATAGAAAAGTTACAAAATGAGAGCGAGAAAGGAGCTAAAGGGCAGGGCCCAGAACACCCATCCCGTAGGAGAGGAGAAGTAACAGGCAGGGCTGTTGAGTGAAGAAAGGTGCCAGGAAGGGACAGGGAGTTGACAGTGAGATGAGTGTGGTCACAGGGTTTCTCTGCAGACGGGAAGACCTTTGCGAAAGCCCGAGAGTGTAGAGACTGCGCTTCCAGAAAGCCAGGCCAGCCGGAAAGAGGGGACAGGGCCCGGCTGCGTGAGAGCTGCTCGGAGACGCTGCTGGTGTGGTCACTCTACAGAGGAAGAGCCTGGCACCCGGTTTCCTCTCTGCCAGTGGTGCAGGGCCGAGGTGACCAGCATTAGGAATTAGTTTGCACTCCCTTCACAGCTTTGCCAAACATCAATATGATTTTATACGTCGTTCTACATAAATAGGCTCGTTAGTGTGGGTCGGGATGAGGGGGCCTCAGAGTGGAGGCAGAGGTGGAATAGGCGCAGGAAGTCTCTGGCCAAATTCTTTTCACATTTGCTTTCTGTAACCAAAGATTGACCCCTCTGAACCACGCAAACTCAATGTTCCAAAATACTACGAGATCCTCAAAGGATGGCTTTGCTTCTCCTCGCCTAGGGACGAGCGGATAGCATGGAGTAGGGCCACGTTAACCACTGGAGACTGACTGGTTCGCGGGAGTTCTGACTCCTACGGCAAACGCCAGCCACAGGTAGACAGAGGAAGTCAAGGACCCGGGAGGCATGTTCTTATCAATTCTGTTAAAGAAAAAAAATTAAACTGAGGCACAGAGAATAAAAGCGGCAGGTGTCATAAATGTAAGGCACTTTAATTTACTGACCAGCTCCCCAAGACCTCTCCTCCTTTGAAAACCACGCTCTCACTTGAAATACGGGGAATCCAGGCAATGCCTGTACATGCTCAAAAATGTTAAACTGCTCCCTTTCGGCCATCTGGGAACTTTAGAAAAATGTGCACATCACAGCACACATTAGAATGTGGATTAACTAGTTTGGGCTCCTCTCTATGATTTGTAATATTCCAATGTCTTCCTTTAGCTATTCCTTGAAATCACTTAGCCTAAAAAATGTACTTCTGAACCGAGCAAAACTGCAGAAGCAGGTTCCTCGACTGAATGAGCTGTGTGGAGGTCTTGGCGTCCAAATTCTGATGCCAAGCATGCCTTGGTATCGGGCCAAGCTAAGGATAAGGACCTACTGACAGCCCTCGGGTCATTATTTCTGACATTTAATGAACATGTCATGTCGAGATGCAGCTAGGCCCTACAGCAGAAGCCAAAGATACCAGGTCCAACAGAAGCCCTCAGAGGGATTTCTTCTTGAGGGAAAGACAGGACTATCGATGCTTTTAAACATCTATGGAAAACTTCTTCCTAACAGGAATATACAGGTTGCAACAGGGTACTGAGTTGAATTAGGGCCCTCAAAATGATCTGTCCAAGTCCTAATCCCAGGAACCTGTGAATGTGACCTTACTTGGGAAAAAAAGGTCTTTGCAACCATAACTAAGTTAAGGATCTCGGGCCGGGTGTGGTGGCTCATGCCTGTAATCCTAGCACTCTGGGAGGCCAAGGTGGGAGGACTGCTCGAGGTCAGGAGTTCAAGGTCAGCTTGAGCAAGACGAGACCCCCATCTCTACGAAAAATAGAAAGAAATTAGCTGAACAACTAAAAATATATAGAAAAAATTAGGTGGGCATGGTGGCCCATGCCTGTAGTCCCAGGAGGCTGAGGCAGGAGGATGACTTGAGCCCAGGAGTTTGAGGTTGCTGTGAGCTAGGCTGATGCCACAGCACTCTAGCCCAAGCAACAGAATGAGACTCTGTCTCAAAAAAAAAAAGAAAAGAAAGAAAAAGAAAGGATCTTGAAATGAGACCATCATGGATTTAGGGTAGACCCTAAATGCCATGCCCAGTATCCTTTTATGAGGCAGAAGAGAGAAGAGACAGGCACAGGGGAGAAGGCCACACGAAGACTGAGGCAGAGATTGGAGATTTGCTTCCATAAGCTCAAGAATGCCTGGAGCCCCCAGAAGCGGAAGAAGCAAGGATAGATTCTCTCCTGGAGCCTTCAAAGGGAGCACAGCCTGGCTGACACCTTGACTTTGGACTCCTGGTGTCTGGAACTGTGAGAGCATACATTTCTGTTGTTTCAAGGCCCCCAGTTTGTGTTAATTCGTTGCAGCAGCCCTAGAGAACGAATGTAAGAGCCAACAGCTAAGTCTGCCTGGAGAGTGAGACACGGCCGCCCAGAAGAGAGGATGTCGGCCCTAAGTTTTCTAGGACAAGAAGGAGTATGCTGGATAGAAAGGGAGAAAGCAAACTCCAGGCAAAGGGACTTGCATGTACAAAGCCACTGAGGCACGGCACAGCAAGCACACTCAGAGAGCGGCAGGGAGTTTGGAGACGTTTGGCTGAAGGGGCTCATGTCAGGTGAGAAGGGAAGTTGGAAAGGGGGGTCACGTTCGGCCTTGAGGGTAAAGCCAAGAAACTTGACAATAATCCCCCCAGCCCCGGAGAGCATTAGAGGACTGCGAGCAAGGGGGCACCACAGTCAGGTTTGCATCCCAGATGGATCCCTCCGACACGGTGTGGAGAACATGCTGGAAGGAGGCCTGCAAAGACACAGAGACTGGGGGTCCCTGGTGCAGTCCAGGCGACCAGAGACAGGGCCTGGACTCAGGGGGTGGGGAGGAAGGGACACACGCAAGTGACAGTAAGTGGACAGACCCGACAGATGTGGGGTTCACCGTGTGTGTGTCGTGACAGCACAGGAGCAACTCGGGTCTTCCGAAGGTGGTGCCATTTAACAGGAGTGAAGCACGAGCCCTTCTTCTCGTTTTACTTCTTTCACGTGTTTTTTTCACCCCAAGCATATAGAGCAGAGATAAACTTTAGTGTCTTAAGGTCTCTCTGGGTCCAAGAGTACTTTAAATATTTCCTTCCAGAAAGCAGAAGGTTAAGCGGTGGTTCCTGTTTGGGGAAATTCTGGCAGGCAGCTAGGGGCAACGCTAAATCTCCTCTGCCCTGGGTGCCATCATTACCACGAGCATTGTGACAACAGGTGAATAGCCACGAGGGGTCAGTGCAGAGAGGGGAGGTTTGTGGCCTCCCTGGGAGAAAGGTGGAAGATGACACATGGGGGCTCTGGGGAACTGGGAACCCCTGGCTTGCTCATGGAACTGTTGTTACCAAGAGTCCCCTACAGCATGACTCAAACGGCAGCCCAACCACCTTCCACATCTCAAGTCGCCAAAGTCCTTTGCTGGATCCAAAACAAGGGAACTGGACAGAATCTGAAATCCATCTCCCACCATCCAGGATAACAGCCCAACACAGACCGGGGAAAGGGGCGTTCCCATCTCCACCCTTCCCCGCAGGGCTCAGCTGGCCCAAAGACTTCTCATTTTCTTGGTGACCCACCTCAGGCCTTCCCTTATCTGCCAACTCCCCAGTTCTGCCAGAGAAAGGAGACAGGGGAGGGATGTTAAAACTGGAAGAAACAAAATCCAGTATCAGGGTCTGGCCCAAAGCCTGTGACGCTGAGTAACTTCCCTGCTTCTCTTACGCCTGCCTATACATTCTCTCAGTGCTGCCAACTGTTTAAATTCCTGGCCCATTCTTTTTACTCTCCCACAACTGGATGATCTGCCACTCTATCAGGTCACTCCAGAGTGACCTTTGTTTGACAAAGGCTCAAAGGACACAGAATCATTTTAGCCAAATTCACATGAGTCCCCAAACTCTGCTTACGTGTCCAAGTCTCTGAGTCGAAAAGAAAGGTCAAAAAGGAACCTCAGATAAAGACTCAGTCACCTTCCTATCGTCCAAACGTGGATTAAGCCAGGACAGAGAAGGCAGGGAGGTCGGCCCAGGGCCTCTGGCTGAGGCTAGGGCCGTGGCAGGTCACACGCCAAGCCCGAGGAACACCAGCCGAGCTCCAGGCTTGGTGCCACTGCCACCTCTGTTTCCTCCCTGGTCTCCAGACAGCTAGAAATAGCCTGGAACACTCCACTTGTGGGATAAAGGCTAAAAAATATCAAGAATTGGGTTTAATATGGTGATCATTGTGACCCATGAGGAGTAGCAGTTCCTGCCATTCCTGCTGCTCCTCTTCCTCCTACACTTCTTCCTCCTTATTCTTCTCTTCCCTCTTCTTCCTCTTCCTCTTCTTCTTCTTCTTTTTTAATGAAATCTACTTATTTTAACCCTGGTTAAGAATTTACATTTTCAGAGTTTCAAAGGTGCCTAGCACAGAATCACGGCAGGAAATAGTTAAGAACCACTACCCTGAACTCTATAAGGCTGGGAAAGCAAAGACAGGCAAAAGCATACGCTGCACTCCACATTCAAAGGGCCCTAATATAATAGGTTAGTTGTGGGGCGAATACTGCATTTTCATGACTCATCAAAAGGGTGTGAAGGCGCACCCTGAGTACTATGGGGAGACCAGTGACTCTACACTGTGGCAAGCTCACTGTCAAATGAAAAATGGTACTGAAGCAAAGAACATCATATGAAAGCGTTTATCAAGTGCTCTTCTGCAGATTAATAATGTTTTCCATAGGTCAACACTGTTTGTGTGTACGTGTTGTAAAGCTGAAAAAAAAATCGGCATCTGAACAACAAGAAAAACTTACCCTTTCTCGGAAGTCAGACTGACCCTACTTGCCCTCTAAATTGTTTCCAGAAGTTAAAGTTATCAAAGGGAGCTTCATACTTTTTTTGGTTGATCATTTACCAACCGGGACACATTTCCTCTTGGAGCTAAAACCACAGCTCACAGTTTGTCCCATTGATTCCCCCGCCAAAACCTGGCCTTAGTTCAACTGATGAGATACCATCATTGGAGGAGAACTCATGATCTATCCATTACCCCAGAATTATTTTTCCACATTAGCAATGGGATCGGAAGATATGGGCAATTCCAGGATTTAATGCAAGGGACCCACCCATTCCCAGGGTGAGCTAAATGGCTCCCTGGCCAGAACTGGGCCCCAACACCTAGGAGAACGACCAACCTATGCTGCAGGACACCTGCTCTCCCCAAGAAGCATGCAAGAGCAAAGGCCTCCTGCTCTCTGGGAGGGGCACCCAGCAATGGGAGAGCTCCAGGACACGAATTAAGTGACCTGACTCACCTTCACTCACAGTGAATGATTGAGCTCTGGCAAAAGACACAATTACATGAAGGCTGCCTCTGCATATCTGTGACATGTCAAAGGTCATATCTATGTAGTTCCTTCACTGAGGACAAAAGCACGTGCAATGAGGAACCCAGTAACTGAATAAAGATCTTGAGCTTCCAGTAATCTCTCCTACTGATATAATCCTCCTGAAATAGCCTAAAATTCAGGAAAAAATTATAATCCAAGGGTGTTCATCACATGTTCAACTATGGGGCAAGGGCTAAGAAAACTGTAATATATCCATATGATAAAATACTATGCAATTATTGAAATAATGTTCATAAATGGTATTTAAGAAGATTGGGAACTTCTTATGTTCTAAGATTATGTGAAAAAAATCACAATATGAAATTAAATATATAATATGATTTTTCAACAATGTGACAATTTACATTAAAAAGGGGCTTACAGGCCGGGCGCGGAGGCTCACGCCTGTAATCCTAGCACTCTGGGAGGCCGAGGCGGGCGGATCGCTCGAGGTCAGGAGTTCGAAACCAGCTTCAGCAATAGTGAGACCCCGTCTCTACTATAAATAGAAAGAAAGAAATTAATTGGCCAACTAAAGATATATATAGAAAAAATGAGCCGGGCATGGTGGCACATGCCTGTAGTCCCAGCTACTCGGGAGCCTGAGGCAGTAGGATTGCTTGAGCCCAGGAGTTTGAGGTTGCTGTGAGCTAAGCTGATGCCACGGCACTCACTCTAGCCTGGGCAACAGAGTGAGACTTTGTCTCAAAAAAAACAAACTTGTAGGATAAAAATTCAGAAGTTCCTTGTGTATAGCTATTGAAGGGAGCTTTTAGGATATGCTTTTTATAAAAACTTTTTTTTGTTTTTTGAGACAGAGTCTCACTCTGTTGCCTGTGCTAGAGTGCCGTGGCGTCGGCCTATCTCACAGCAACCTCCAACTCCTGGGCTCAAGCAATCCTACTGCCTCAGCCTCCCGAGTAGCTGGGACTACAGGCATGCACCACCATGCCCAGCTGATTTTTTCTATATATATTTAGTTATCCAATTAATTTCTTTCTGTTATTAGTACAGACAGGGTCTCGCTCTTGCTGAGGCTGGTTTCGAACTCCTGACCGTGAGATATCCTACCGCCTCGGCCTCCCAAAGTGCTAGGATTATGGGCGTGAGCTGCGCCCAGCTATAGAAACATTTTTAAAGAGGAAGGGGGATAACACTGTATGTAGTATAATATCCTAGTATTTACTTATATAAACTATCTCAGGAGGACTATAGAAGAAAAAAATAACACAGATTGCAACCAAGGAAGGTAGTTGATTCACTGATGGTGAAAGATGGGAAAAATTTTTTTCACTATGTGTCCCCTTGAATTTTGAATTTTACAGAATTTATTCCCTATTTTAAAAAAAATAAATTTAAAAAGAAAATAGAACAGAAAGTGAAGGATTCATCATTCAGGCCTTAAAAGGATCATACAGAAACTATACCATGCACAAAATTAAGGTAAAGACCTAGACAATACAGAGCTACATATAATTTTATTAAAACCAAGCCTTGTTAATCCTGGTCTCCTAAGCAATGAGTTACTATGTACAAGAATATTTTTCAATACGTGAGGTCTTGTCTATTAGTTTTGATCCTTCTCCTAATGATATAGACCCATTATTATGAATAACTACCAATGCTGGAATACAGCATTATACAGATGCTGTATCTTTAGTGCCTAGTAGAAAACAACTTGCATGTGCAAAGACCTGCAGATAAAAAGAAAGAGGCACAAATTTTGAGAAATCACAATTTCAGTTCATTCAGAAAATAAGGTTTGAGATAAGAGTAGCAGGGACAGTTCTAAGGCCAATATTATATTAATTACTCCTCTAAATGCTCATTCTCCATTATAGTCTAAGTATTATTTGCCCTACTTTAACAAGAAAATTGAAGCATGAAGAGTTTAAATATTAATAACTTGCACAGTTATACAACTGGTAAGCTATAGGAGTAGGATCAACTGGACCTAACAAAAGGAAGACATAACTTTCAGTTATGGGTAAGAAATCAAGAATGCAGTTAGCTGAAAGAAAATAAATGGGAAGGAGGAAACAGATTCAACAAGTTTGGCTGTGTAGACATACTCAACCAGGACAGATACTGTTGTCAGCTGAAGTACTTTACTTCTCTTAATAGTTTTTTCAAGAAAGAAAAGACTTGAGCACATTCTATCTTTTTTTTTTTTGAAAAAGAGTTTCACTCTGTCGCCCAGGCTAGAGTGCGGTGGTGTCAACCTAGCTCACAGCAACCTCAAACTCCTGGGCTCAGGTGATCCTCCTGCCTCAGCCTCCCAAGTAGCTAGGACTACAGGCATGTGCCACTATGCCTGGCTAATTTTTTCTATGTATTTTTAGTTGGCCAACTAATTTCTTTCTATTTTTAGTAGAGACGGGGTCTCGGTTTTGCTCAGGCTGGTTTCAAACTCCTGACCTTGAGTGATCCGCCTGCCTCGGCCTCCCAGAGTGCTAGGATTACAGGCGTGAGCCACCACGCCCGGCCAGCACATTCAAATGCATGTGGAAAGAAGCTGACAGAAATGAAATGAATGAAGATAAAAGCAGTAATCAGTAGAAAAGTATCCTTGAAGCCTAACAATAATAGCAAATGCTTATTTAGAGCTTAATATATTGCCAGATACTGCCATTACCACAGTTCATTCTCATGACAACCCTAGGAAGTACGTATTACTCTCTCAGGACACACTGCCCAAGGTCACAGAGCTACGAGGGCCCTGTTCTGAGGTCCATGATCTTGATGTTTACACTGCAAAGCCTAACGAAGCCTTACCTTCTTATTAGAAAAAAGGATATCTTTCCCACTACTACAAATGGTAAGTGCATCATACTGTTATATGAATGAAGACTTTTGCTGTTCTAAACTACTATTGATTATGTGTTTCTACCTTTCACAAGGTACTATTTCTTACTGTATCATCAGCTACTATATATATATATATATATGTATATCAGTGCTAACTACAATAGCATTATAACCCAAAACTTCCTTCTAAAAATCATTCCTTACTGTTAAAGGTTTGGAAGCAGATAATCAGTGATCTCAAAATTTTGCTTAATAACTTAATAGACTACAAACAGACAAAGAAAGCACACAATAATGCAATTACAACCAGATTCCTACAAATGCAGACAGACTGGGAAAAACTGGTGACAACTTCATAGAAAATGACAGCTGAGTTGGATTTTTGCTACAGCACCTTGGCAGCAGTTAATAAACTCATTCTGACTGGGCACAGTGGCTCACACCTGTAATCCTAGCACTCTGGTGGGCTGAGGCAGGAGGATTGCTTGAGCTCAGGAGTTTGAGACTAGCCTGAGCAAGAGCGAGATCCTGTCTCTAACTAAAAATAGAAAAATTAGCTGGGTCTCATAGCATATGCCTATTAGTCCCAGCTACTTGGGAGGTTGAGGTAGGAGGATCACTTGAGCCCAGGAATTTGAGGTTGTAGTGAGCTGTGATGCCGCTATTGCACTCTACCTAGGGTGACACAGCAAGACTCCATTTCAAAAAAAAAAAAAGAAACCCTCATTCTACTATCAGTAATAGTCATCATATTTTGCCCTAAGAATAAACCTTGCAGAAAAAAGTTTTTTTTTAGATTACAGTATAGAAATTTATGTAAATAGTTATCTGTAGTGCTTCCTTTAGTAGCACATATAGTACAAGTGGAATGATACAGAGATTAGCATGGCCCCTGTACAAGGATGTCATGCAAATTCATGAAGCATTCCATATTTTTTGACTAAGAACCCAATAACAACAACAAAAATTAATAAATGGAGTTTGATTAAACTAAACTATCAATAGAGCAAACAGACAACCTACAGAATGGGAGAAAATATTCGCAAGCTAACTCAAGCAAATCAGCAAGAAGACAGAAATCCTATTAAAAAATGGGCAAAAGACATGAACATTAAGTTTCTCAAAAGAAAATAAATGGCCAAGAAACATGAAAAAATGCTCAATGTCACTAATCGTCAGGGAAATGCAAATTAAAACCACAATGAGATATCGCCTTACCCCAGTTATTAAAAAGTCCAAAAACATTTCCATGCTGTATTGAATCAAAAAAAAAAAAAAAAAGTCCAAAAACAATAGACTTGCTAGTGTGGATGCTGGTATGGATGCAGAGAGAAAGGTATGCTTATACACTGTTGGTGAGACTGCAAATTAGTACAACCTGTATGGAAAACAATATAGAGATTCCTCAGAGAACTAAAAGTAGACCTACCATTCGATCCAACAATCCCACTATTGGGTATCTACCCAAAGGAAAAGATGACTTTTCATCAAAAAGACACCTGTATTCAAATGTTTATTGCAGCAGAATTTGCAATTGCAAAGATGTGGACTTAACCCAAATGCCCATCAATTCATGAGTGGATTAATAAAAAGTAGTATATGTATACCATGGAGTACTACTCAGCCATTAAAAACAGATGAATTGATACCTTTTGCAATAATCTGGGTGGAACTGGAGATCATTCTCCTAAATGAAGTTATCTCAAGAATGGAAAAACAAACACCACATATACTCACTATTAAATTGGAGCTAACTGATGAGCATACATATGCATAGAGGGAAGTAAAACTCAGTGGAAATTAATGGCGGGAGGGGCAAAACCCTACCTAATGGATACAATGAACACTATTTGGGTGATGGGCACAACTGTAGCCAGGACTCAAGCATTACAAAAATTATCCATGTAACCTAAAACATTTGTAATCCCTTAATATTTTGAAATAAAAGAAAAATAGTTATCTATAAATAAACAAATGTAATAATGACACTGAAGTAATTATTTTCATAAAACAAAGCATTATTAATCACACATCAAAAAATCATTATTTTATGTTGTTTTGAAAACCTCGATTTTCCTATTGCTGGTTTTTAAAACACAAAGCAAGCATGTGTTCAAAAACTTGCTATTCAAAGAAGCCTGTTAAGAAAAGATAAGACAAAGACTGGGAAAAAATATTTGTAAAACACACATAAAGAACTTGTATCCAGAATAAAGAATTTTTATAATTAATTTTTAAAAAACACTTCAATTAAGAAATGGACGGAGGCCAGACACGGTGGCTGACGCCTGTAATCCTAGCACTCTGGGAGGCCGAGGCAGGCGGATCGCTCAAGGTAAGGTCAGGAGTCCGAAACCAGCCTGAGCAAAACCGAGACCCCGTCTCTACTAAAAATAGAAAGAAATTAGTTGGCCAACTAAAAATATATGTGGCAAAAGTTAGCCAGGTATGGTGGCACATGCCTGTAATCCCAGCTACTGGGGAGGCTGAGGCAAGAGGATCACTTGAGCCCAGGAGTTTGAGGTTGCTGTGAGCTAGGCTGATGCCACAGCACTCTACAGCCTGGGCAACAGAGTGAGACTCTGTCTCAAAAAAAAAAAAAAAAAGAAAAGAAAAGAAATGGACAAAAGATTTGTGCAGACATTTGAATAAATAAGGTATACAGGTGACCATGAAAAGATAGTCAACAGCATTAGTTACCAGGAAAATGCAAACTAAAACCACAATGGGAAACTACTCTATATCTGTTACTCAAAAAACTGACAATATCAAGCACTGATGAGGCTGTGGAATAACAAGTTTCACACAGAATGGTGGAAATGCAAAATTGTAAAGCCTCTGAACAATAGGTTGGCAGTTTCTCATAAATATATACTTATACTTTCTAGCAATCACAAACCTGGGTATTTAACCAACAGAAATAAAAACATACGCCTACACAAAGACCTTTATGATTTACTCAATCTCCCAAAACTGAAAACGATCTCAATGTCCATCAACAAGTGAACGGATAAACTGTGTACATCGTATTACGGAGTACTAGGTCAGCAATATGAAAGAACTACTAAAGAACTACTGCCACATGCAACAACATAGATGAATTTCAAAAGCACTAGGCTAAGTGAAAGAAATCAGAAACAAAAGATTACAACCTCTAAGATTTATTTATATGATATTCTGGAGAAATCAAAATTATAGGGACAAAAAGCAGATCAGCAGTTGCTAAGGGCTGTGCATAGGGAAATGAACTGGCTATACAGGGTAAATTTGATCATGTGAAAGAAAACGAAAAATGTTGAAAGCATTTCTAGAAACAGGACAAGAGATTTAATGAAAGCAGTAAAATGACAAATGGAAAGACTGTTTTAAATTAGCTGTTCTATAGCATGAAAAATTCTCAAAATTTTAATAAATGGGAATACATGCTATTTTACAGCAACCTGAACAAATTTAAAGGACCAAGAATGCTCAACAAGATTCAAGTTTGAAGAATCAGGTTTAAAACAGGTGGCAACATCATTAGCAATTATTTGAGGGGTTTCCAGGGTTAGACATTTATTTAGGTTTTATAAAACAGAGAAAAAACATGAGATGCTCTCTGAGCCTTAGGCAACTACAGATTGTCTGTTTTTATTTTTTTCTTTTAATTTTTTGCAATACTTTGTTTTTAAGAGAAGTTTTAGGTTTACTGGAAAATTGAGTGAAAAGTACAGATTGTTTTTTAAATGGAGCCCATGAACATATTCAGTTCCCTCATGTGATACCCTGCACCTTGGGACTCTTAGAGAGTCCTCGCCAGCAAGAAGGTTCTCACCAGATATGCCTCCTCAACCTTGGGCATCCCAGCCTCTAGAACTATAGGACTCCTCATCCTGAGCCAGTGTATATACCAATAGGCATAGAAATGGAACCCCTTTACCCAGACTCCAAGGAATATACTGCAATTTATCTATCTGAAGATGGTAGGCACATAATGAGACATGTTGCTGTAAAATATAATTTGGTACCTGGGTTAATCTCTTAGTTATATTTACTTTGCTGTTTATAATAGAATTTAATATTACCAGGAAGTCCCTGTCCCCATAAAGATGTTTGGTTACATATTGACCTAAGTATTGATTTAGAGCTAATTATATTTCTGAAGGGATACTGAAGTTTATGCAAAGTTACTTTAAAATAAATCACATGTATCATTAAAAAATAATTACCTCTAAGATGAGATTAAGGTTTGTAGTGAGAGCCTGAACACGGTGAAAACCAGCAATCAGGGAAATAGGCAAGAAACCTTGTTCATCCATCTTTCTCCGAAGAAAGAAGTCCCGTTCCAAGTTTTCTATACTGAAGTAATATTCACTAAAAAGAGAAATAATATAAATTTCATCCATTTATCCAGTAGGAAATAAAAATGTCTACTGGTTACACATCAACTACCATGAAAAATTTTTAATTTTGTTAATGATGTCATATAGGTCTAATACAACATAGATAGGGTAAATGTAATAAATAACAGCAAAAAACCCTACAGAATCATAATTTCTCTTATACATGAGTAGAAAAATATGAAATACTCATTATTTCCAAAAAAACTAATATCAACTTTGATTTAGATCAGCTTCACTAAGTATAAAGAATTAAGCAGCTCATTCTACTTTAAAATAGTTCAATAATTGATTTTTAAAAAAATGAGTCAATTAAGCAAAAATTTTCACTACCAAGCCATTTCTACTTGCTTCATTTAAACACTAAATAACAAAGCTAAACACATGTCAGCATAGTGCCTTCCAACTTTTTCCTAATCATTGAGAAGAATGGCATATTGGAAGTATCCTTTATCAAATTTACATAATGTACAATTTGTTTTCTGAACTGACAAAGTACTGACATGGTAACCAGCACAATGCTTAGTTAAAAACTTAGTGAACACACGAGGACATGTGCAGGAACACAATTATACATCTGAATGATTCAAGTTCTACTCTTTTTGATGAACACACTATAAGATATTAAGAATGAACAGAATAAACACGAATATCAATGACACTATGAGGTATGTGGGAGAGTACAGAAAAGGCTTAGTTATATTTTTTTTTTTAGAAAAGTACAGTCTACGGCCATACCACCCTAAACGTGCCCGATGTCGTCTGATCTCGGAAACCAAGCAGGGTCGGGCCTGGTTAGTACTTGGAAGGGAGAAAAGTACAGACCTACTTCAATTTTTTTCAAAAAGAAATGTAAATGGATAAACTGTTAGTATGATCAATAACTACAAATCCGAAGATACAAACATTCAGAATACATTTAATAATAGCTTTTGAGAAATGAATGTGTATTATAGCCTCCCACACAGAAAAATGAGAATGAGATTTTAAAGAGACAGAGCAACACAAATAGGGAAAATGTAGGGAAAAAAAAAAAAAGAAATACACGACATCAATGATGGTATGACCTACAGTTCAATAATCCTACAGTATTTCCAAATCTCAGAGAAAGTTTTCAAAGATGAGTGGCAAGTTACAAGAAAGCAAACCAGCTCATATTTTGGGGTGTAAAATTTAGTAACTAAAGATACCCTTTAAGTATTTAGGCCAAATTCTAACTTTGAAAAAATTAGGCACCTATAACTGAAAACTAGTTTTCAGCTACATTTTCCTGGGGGGAGGGGTGGGAATCACCTGATTTTAAGGATATAAACATCTAAATTTTTCATTATAGTCTGATATTTCTGACTATCAGAATGCAAAACTTCTTTAGAGATTACTAACACTAGAAAATCATTTACTCTTCTTAAACACTGAAGAAAATAATGTAAATCTTGAAGAAATGAACATTCTGATTGTTGTTACACCTCAAAAGCCCTATTCACAGTGTCAGGCATGTGGTAGGCCCATAACACACACGTTGAAATTCTAAAATTTCAGACATTAAGACGTTTCATTTAGTCACAAGTTCTTTGATATGAGATACAAACTTCCCTGAATCAATGATGAGCTGCCTTTTTAATGTAGTACTTTGTACAAACCAGAGTATCTAAATAAGTTCATAAATTACTCTATTACCTACAGTATACATATTTTAAAACTTCTAATGGGCTGGAAACATACCAATTTCTAAATCTGAATACCAAGAGAGATTGTCCCAGCTAGAAATAATCAAGATCTTAAAATTTTAATATTCTGTCATCAAAAACAAATTAAATTTTCACTAAAAATGATTTTGAAAAAAAGAACTCAACTGTTCTGAATGCATTTAAGCCTCCATTGAAATACATTTAGATCATTTTTCCACAAGAGTAAGAAAACTTTAAGTGACTTCTCAAAAAGAAAATTCAAAACCCTAATCAATCAGCATATCTATCTATTAGAAACGCAGTAATACAAAATCAAAAACATGATGCCTCAAAGCCAAATCTCCACTAATCAAAGCATGATGACAATAACAAGCCACCTTTAAACCTGGTGCTCTACTAGCATTTGCCAAAAACCCTAGTGCTAAAACAATAACAAAAAAAAAAAAACAAAAAAAAACAAAGGAGGCATGACTAATGCCATGTCTGACATTTTGCCCAGTGTCCTAGGGGACATTATCATGTCCTACCTTAGAAGCTCTGGATTCTACACTGCATGATCAGAAAATTTTGTCAACACTGAAGTAGCTCTGTTCCTCCCTCACTTGAATGAGCACAATGGAGGCCGATTTTCCTGACATGGAGTTGCATGTCCATTGTCAGGTCTCAGAAGGGACCTGGCACCAAGAGTTACAAAAAAGACAGGAATAGTGGTATGAAGTTGACAGCCACATGCCAGGCACTTTCTGCCCATAAAAAGGCCCTTTTCTTCAGTGTTTGCATCAACTGTAACAAAAGAAGCAAGAACAAAATAAACAAGTTGTTCCGCATTGTAAGCCAATCAAATCTACCATGAAGCACCTGGCAGATGCTGACGAAGAGATTATTTTCTAGTAACAGAGTAGGGTCCATTTTCTTTCTTAAATAAAGATAGATGTTTTGAAAAAATGCTTATGCCCTTTCAAAAACAGCCCTTTTCCTTCACTTTGTAAGGATAGGGGAAAAAATTCAAATTTTAGCAAATTGGTTATGCAAATCACTTAGGAACATTTCTTTCTTGCCATTATATAAACACACTATGTAAATATGCAAAATGCCCTATAAAGTACTAATATGCACAGGGTTTATTTCTTTCTTAAAGACAATAGAACAAACTAATATTCTCCTGACTTCCCATTCAGTACCCAGAAACCAACCACTATGAGAACTAGAGTAAGAAGTCTAAAGTAAAAGATTAGGTAGTCCCCTTTAACATGTGACATAAAAAAAAGAACTTAAAAAATAAAGAACAAACTTAGAATTCAGAAGACAATTGCTAAGAAGAAAGTCAAACAATATCTATCACCATTTCTGTTATTTATGTTCATTTGTAAATTTTAATATAGATATCTATTTGCAAATAATGAGTCAAGTTTCACTTGTTCAATTTCAAATACATATAGAAGTTTTATAATCTTATATTTACTATATTTACTCATATTATGCAATGACATTTTAACCAATGTCCTTTAAGGAGAAAAATACCTAAATAGTAAAGAAAGCAGGAGACTTCTATAAATATACACCAAATATAAATTTTTAAAAACTGTTAACCTATTTTGCTCATATTTCCTAAAAAAATAAATATTAACATTCTCCAACTTTTACTAATAGCTTAGGAAATGTATTATAACATACTCACTCTCAATGACATTAAAGCTTGATATTGCTATAGATTTTACTATCCGATCTGCTTACATCTGACATCCACTTACATTTGACGCTTAATATACTCTTTAAGCAACGCTTCTTCCACAGGATACACCTGTACGCCTGTACCATCATCATAGTAATACATCATACTGGTATTAAGTTCTGTTTGAAATGGTTGATCAGTCCTTTCACCATGTTCTCGATAACCATATGAATAATCCAAGTTCACTTGATGTGAATAAAGAAAAAGAAAGGTGATCACAAATTAAAAAATAGTTAACTACAAATAAAGAAAAATCCAAAGTGAAGTACATCAAGGAGTAACAAACATAAAACCATTTTTATGGTCAGACCAAAAAAATTAGTTAAAACATAATATAGGACAATGTGAAAAACTAACAGGGCTTGCTCACTTTTTTCAAAGTTCATCTAACTTAACAAAACAAAAAATCATGTCATACATCGAGGATTTCCTCTGCCTCGTCCTCTTCCCCGTCCTCGGCCTCTTCCTCGGCCTCTAAAGGAACCTTGGATATTACCACCCTCACTTCTCACACTGGAAACTTCATCTTGATCATCTCTCTTTTCTCTATCTCTCCTCCAACCTTTTAAAAATAAAAATATTTTCATACATTCCAATTTGCAAGTAAAATAACAGGATTATATTTATGAAAGCATAGTAACCATCCTCCCCCCCCCACTTTGTAACTAATTAACAGTAGCCAGGAATTCTTCAGATGTGTTCAAACTTAAGAGACTCAATAGGAACTTCTCAGAAAGGTCTCTAGAATAAAACAGGGCCCAAAAAGTATTAGCATAAAAAGAAGACATTTGAACAAGTAAAAGAACATATTAGAAAGATAAAGAGATCCTTTGCCAAGACTGTACTTTTAAAGATTCAAGAAGTTTCAAGGCTGAGTTTACACTATACAAAACCCCTAAAAAATACTTTTCACAAAATGTTCAAGGAAAGGATGGCTCTATTTAAGTAGACGACATTTCTTTTAAAGAAAAAAGGAAAGGAAAACACAAAACAAATTGGGAGAAGATATCTGAAACAAAATATAGAAATCATATCTAGAATACATGTAATAAGGACTCATACTACTGTTTTTCTCATGCACAAAACATGCACATGCACACACACACAAAAGCACTCAATAGGAAAAACACCTAAAAGACAAGTAGAGCAAACGAAGAAATGCAAATGGCCAATAAATATAGAAAATGGTGCTCAGCCTCACTGGCCATGAGAAATGCAAATGAAGACAATGAAAGTCTTCAATCTACCCTAGTATAACAAACATTTTAAAGTCTATAATATCAAATGTTGGGGGGAAAAGGTAGAACATTTTGTATACTGTTAGTGAGAGTGAAAATAGGTACATCCACTTTGAAAATCACTTTGGAATAATCTAATAAATGTGAAGATATGCAAATCATTGAGACAAGGTTTCTCACCATTAGCATTTCAGACTCTGGTGTGGGGGGCTGTCCTGTGTACTATAGGATGTTTAGCATTATCCATGACCTCTACCCACCAGATGCCAGTAGCATCCACTAGCCACCCTACTAATCCCCCTACTGAGACAAGCAATAGTATCTCCAGACAATGCAGAATGTCCCCTGAGGGGAAAAATTCAACCTCATTGAGAACACTGCCCTAGATTTTGTAATTCTATCCTCAATGCTTATCTTAAAATAGTCTTTTTGTCCCCGACACAGTGGCTCAAGCCTATAATCCTAGCACTCTGAGAGGCGAAGAGGGGCGGATCGTTTGAGCTCAGGAGGTAGAGATCAGCCTGAGCAAGAGCGAGACCCCATCTCTACTTAAAAACAAAAATAGAAAGAGATTAGCTGGACAACTAAAAATATATAAAAAATAAGCCAGGCATGGTGGCACATGGCTGTAGTCCCAGCTACTCGGGAGGCTGAGGCAGGAGGATTGCTTGAGTCCAGGAGTTTGAGGTTGCTGTGAGCTAGGCTGATGCCACGGCATTCTAGCCCGGGCAACACAGTGAGACTCTGTCTCAAAAAACATAAAAATAAAATAGTCTTTTTCAAACATCTCTGGCTCACTCTACAGTAAGTCTTACATCATAACAGTACATTTATAAAAATTTTTATAACTTAAACACGCATCATAACAAATTTACTATGTGAACCACTATCATTTTTTTTTTTTTTTTTTTTTGATACAGAGTCTCACTCTGTTGCCCCGGCTGTAGAGTGCCGTGGCGTCAGCCTAGCTCACAGCAACCTCAAACTTCTGGGCTCAAGCAATCCTTCTGCCTCAGCCTCCCAAGTAGCTGGGACTACAGGCATGCACCACCATGACTGGCCAATTTTTTCTATATATATCTTTA